>JANHGB010051587.1:0-16822 GCA_026283785.1 Coracopsis vasa
CTGTACCTCTTGCCTCTGCATTCAAGGGTGGCTGGATCCCATCCAAAAAAGATGCAGGGGAACAAATGTAGCCCTGGCAACCCCTTCGAGGCAGGGAGGAACAAAGAGGACCCCTGGGCTGAATTTGTTTCCATTTTTAATCCTTATCTATACCCATCACCCCCTTGCATGGAAAGAGGCTTCTCAGCTGTATAGATTTGCATTGCTATGGGAGTTTGAAGTGATAAAACATTTGGCCTGCCTATTCAGAAGCAATTAGTGATTCAAAGCAGCCTGAGACATCTTAAAGGGGCCTGGTTTTCCAAGAGACAGGTGCTCTGAGGGAAAATTGAGATTTTTAGGAAAAAAAAAAAAAATCCCTGGCTGCTAGAAAATAGAATTCCTCCAAGTGTTAGTTGGGAAAATAAATATTGCACAGAAAATTCCAGTTTAGCCTGGTAAAATCCGGGAGGAGGTGGGGAGAAATGGCTGAATTTACGGTAGTGATAGAAATAATACTTCACCTATCTATAGAACACATCTAATTTACATGTTTCTTTTCCAGGTTAAGGATTTCCCCTCACCCCCCACGAGTCATCCCCCACTAACGCTGCCATCCCAGCACCCTTGTCCCAACACAGCATCAGCCCCCACCAGATATTCTTACCCAGATCTCCTATCAAGGTAGGAGGTATTTCTTTTGAGGATTGTTGCTCTTAGACCTTTAAATCTACCTGGGCAGAAGGGCAGCCTAGCAGCCCGTGGCTTCACTGCATGGACCAGCAAGTCCTCGCTGCTGACATGGGAGAGCAAACTGAGGGAAGAAACGAGACGTGCACCACAGCCCATGCTGTTACAGTCTCTGACAGGATAAAAAGCCCTGGAAAGGCAGCCCAGGGATGACCAGCTCTCAGGGTCCCTGGGGAAAGACAGGGAGATCCATACCAAAGGAGAGCTTGCCTGTGTAGACACATTGGGGCAGGGCAAGCTGGAATACCTTTCCCCCTATGCAGGGGAGAAAGATTCTACTCTCCCATAAAGGAGTTGTCCTAATGTGTCCTCCCCATGCAGCTCCTTTTCTCCCACTATAATAAGGAGGCATAAATAGTTGCCTGCAACAGGCAACTGAGAGCAAAGCAAGGCTTTCATTTGATGCGGTGGAAGCTCCAGCTCCTCCCTATCTCCACACTGCTGAGTTATGCTGACACAACCACTGAATTGCTGGATCCAGGAGGAAAAAGGGAGGAGAAGGAGATCTCTGACTTCCATCTGGAGGCGTCTTCTCCTCCCCACTGTACTGCGTGCAGCACCTGGGCTCCCTGAAAGAGCATCCAAGTCAGCCAAAGTCATTTCCATCACACGTGCCACCTTGCTCGGGGGCTGCTACTGGGGCTTTGCCAGGCAGAAACCAGCAGAATACTGTAGGAAAGGGTAGGGCTGAGTGAAAAAAAGAGGATTTCTTCAAGAGAGCACTTGAAAGCTAACAGGGCAGAGGGCCACAGCTGGCTGGGGATGCGCTCTAAACAGCTTTTTAATCTGAGAGCAAATAGATCCATCACTGTCTCTTAACATCTGTCAGGGAAGCAGGATGGGTGAGGGGGCAATAATCTCCCAGGCTATTATATGCAGACTAAGAGAGAAATTAGGCAGCAGATAGATTTGGCACCCCTCAGGGGTTTCCAGGGCGAAGCAGCCATTGTGAACGGGTGCTGCTCTGCCCCAGCGAGTGATGGAGGAACACCCAAGTGGTGCAGACATCCCCTTCTTCCCATAGTGCTGCAGGAATCAAACACTCAGCAGGGAAAAAATACCCTCAACTGCACGTAGTTCTGTGAGGCTTAAAGTGCACCTCAGGCTGCTCAGCTCCAGAGCTGGTTTTGTGTCTGCAGCTGAGATCAGGGCCTGCAACATGCACTTGCGCACATATGGGGACATGTCCTAGCCCAGAAGCTTCCAGGCTGGAGAACACTAATAAACAGAGAGAGAAAATATACTTCTTCCTATTTCCTAAACAGAGGATAAAGTTCTCAGATTCAGCTTAGAAGAAAAATAACCAGTACGTAGACATCAACCTGCACTTTTAGGTACTTACCTGTCTTCACGCAGCTGGTCCTGGCCGATTTTTGCCTAAGCTACAAAGCATCAAAGGCAGAGACACAAATTGCAGCTGCTTTCCTTGGTCCCAGGATGCTAAACTTGCACTTCCCTGCCTGTGCAAGAAAACTGCTGCTGCACTCAGCCAAAACAAGGGGCCAGGCCTGCAAACCTATCCCAGGTGCTCTTCAGAGGGTGCTACGCCTGCAAGAATAACTTGGATTTAGCAAGGTCATAAGCATGTGTGAAATGCAAGCAGCAGCAGTGAGGAGAGTGCCACAGGCATTGTGGAAGAGGACCAAGGCACCTGGCTGGGGCTGATCTCAGAAGATCCAGCAGCCCTCATGGCATCTGCTGTGTTTCTTGTCACTCCAACAGTAGCTGATTACATGGATATCTCACTTTTCTTAGCACATATACAAGCACCATCAGGTTTTAACTCACTGTTGCGAAGACACATTAGAAGTGTGACCTAGAAACGCTGCCAAGGTTCAGAAAGCAAAGCATACCCATAACTTCTTAAATCTTACACTTCAGCTGTGTGTTGCTTTCTAAGTTGCCAGACTGATGTGGGACCAACAGAGCACTGAAATACCAGAGGTGTGTCCCCCTAACCCCCTGTGTCAGGTGTCAGAGAGGATAGAAGGAGTCTAATGGCAGCTACAGGAGGGTCATCCCTAGATCCTATGGGACTTTCAGGACCATATAGCAACCACTTGGAAAAACTCACCAGACAAGCAGCAAGATGAGATACAGCAGAACCAGTAGGTTTGAAGGTGGTCCAGGACACCATCTCCAGCCCACAGCCAGCACCCACTGCTCCCCCACTTCCTCCCAAAGGAAATTTCCGGCCACTCCAGTTCACTCGTGGGACAAGTTTTTCATCTCCTACCTCTGCTCATGTGTGACCGTGTCAGCTGTTTTTCAGCCAAGAGGATGCTTCACACTGAAGGGATCCAGAGACAAGCCTTGTAATTAGGAGGTGGATGCCACCCACCAGTTAATCCCTCCTCCTTCCTCATTTAGCCTGGGAGATATATAGCCAGGTTTGTTTATGTTGCCTGTGCAACTTATCATTTGTGCATATTGCTTTCCATCTTCAAAGCACTTCAGCAGATGTTTTGCACACTTCTCCCTAACTCTCATGTGACAAAGGTTTTGGAAAGGGGATGGACGGGGGGGCAGGGCAAAGGAAAGCTAAACAGTTTGCCTTGGGACAAAAAAGAGTCATCAGTAGAGCTAGGATCAACACTCAGCAGCGCCTGCCTTTGAATCTCATGCTCCTATCTTTGCCTGTACCTCACTACCTTCAGGTTTAAAAATAGTGTCGGGAAGCCTGGCGCTCATCTTGGTACTAAGGAGCAGATTTCAAGGGGTTTGCTTCAGCTCGGCACTCCTGTGGTCACAGACACTGGACCAATGATTAGACTAAATGATTTCAAACATCTAGCAGTGGATAGGGCAAAGACAATCAGCAAGCGTTTCCCTTAACAGCACCAGAGGAAAGAGAAGGGAAATGATCCATTTGTGACCTCTCATTCCAGCTGATATTTTGGACTGGTTAAAGCAGGCAGTGGTGGCCCGGCAGCCTGCGCTGCCCCCTCCATCACACCGGCACTACTCTGCAGAGGACCGGATCAAAGGCTGGTCCAGCTGTAGAAAAAACCCAGGGGAGAAAATGGTTAATTTTTATTTGGTCAGACAGTGCCTCTGCACCAGGCGGTCAGGAAATGCTGATGCCAACAAAGGAGAAGGTGGAGGAGCGAGTGCTTGGACCAGGCTGGGGGGTGAGAACAGTTTAAAACACTTTTCCGGTTGCTAACCATAGCAGTAGAGCAGCTCCAGTCACATCGATGGAGCTACAGCAACCCAGACACCCAGACCAGTGCTGTCATTTGCATCAGCCTGCACCTGGAAATATCTGGTCCAGTTGCCCAAAACTGATAATGTATTGATAACCCTGCCACAGCTTTACCATCAGTATTCCTGACCTATTATGTCATTGTCGGGCCAAGAGCAGCCTCTCCTGGGTGGTCCTGGGCTCATAAACTACTTATTTTCTCCCCATCACGGGAACAACCTTGTACTGAAGATTGTTTTGCTGGTTTTGCTGCAATTCTTCTCCCTTACCACAGAGGGAGGGGAAAGCTCACTGAAATGGAGAGAACAGACACACTCTCTTTGTCTCTTAATCTCTAGGCAAAATGAAAAGTCTCTAGTAGGTAACGAGCCACGCAACCAGAGCATTCCCAGTACCAGACCCACCTGACAAGCTGCTCCCATGGGTGAGGTGAGAGCAACACTATGGCTCTACTGGTGAGAGCCCCCCTCTAAACCTCCCATTTTATCTCCTTCTGGCAGTGTGTGTAAAGGCTCTGCCCCTCACTTCCATTCTTTCAGCTGTAGAACATATATAACGCATACAGTGCCTTTCCCAAAGCCCTCCAGGACTTGCTGATGATGACTCCAGAAGCATTAGAGGATCTTAGTGTCAACATTGCTTTGGGGATAGGAGAAGGTGGCAATTATAAGAACTGAGTCTCCAGCCCTCTCCTCCATAAACAGGGAGGTCAAAGCAATTTTGCCTTCTCCGCTGATGGCTACACGAGGTGAGCAAACACAGCGTGCCAGGGCTGGAGACCACAGGTGTTGGTGTGATGCAGAGCTGGAGGCAGCCCCAGACACTGGGGCTAGTTCAGCACTGGGTATGCTCAGGCTGAGTAATATCCCGAGGAGCCCAAATGTGCACGGAGGTGGCTGGGACTTGGGAAATCTTGCCCAAGGGCCAGCGGGGCTCTAGTGAGTGAGTGACCGACCACGTGAACTCATGCAGATCCCATGTTCATTAAAAGTAAAATTAATGTCTCTCCTTAATAACCTCATTAATGATGTCTGCTCTCCTGGGAACAAGGATTGCTTGGGGCTTGTGTCTATGGAGAAGATCTGAGCTTATGCTGAAACCTTCTGATGAGTGAGCTTTGCCAGGGTCCCTCTGCTACAAGGACTTTGTGGTGTCTAAAAGAGGTTGGGTATATGCTGGGTCTTCCTAGGGGCAGTGAGGGAGTTTGTGTTTCTGTTTCCTCCCTCGAAGACCCATTTCTGGGACACTTTCAGTCTCCAGCCACATGCATCTCAAGGGTATGAAGCAAAGGAAGGGGCACAGACCGACAGGCACATGAGCCTTGCCATGAGTGTCTCTTTTTTCAATAAAGCAAGAGGAAAGAAAACAGATCAAGCATTATTTTTCTTGGCAAGGAGAAGGGATAATTTCCTGGTCATGATTCAGCACTGTCACATGGAATCAGTGACTGTCCTTTATACACCTCACAGCTTTGCCTTTAAAACACCACTCACAACAACACACCTCTCCAGGTAAGGTGCAATTACCTGGGAGTTCACTAGCTCATCGCTAGCAATTACCCAACTGCCTTGTGTCCCATCAACCCACCCTAATAACTACATCACCACTACAGCCCTAAAACTGGTAGCTCCTATAGTTTACAGTAAATACTATCATTAAACATCTGGGAGTGAGTTTACTACCAGCCACGGAGTGATTACTTGCTGGGGTCACTGCAAACATGCAAACTGAGCAGAAGGATTGTTATAAAATATGATCCCACTCATAGCAGATGCTATTAGCGAGCAACAGGCAGTGTTTATTCCATAAAACACCAGGAAAGACAAGTTATTTAATGACTATCTGGGAAAGTCCTGCTTCGCTGGAGCTAGCGCTCCCAGTTCATAAACTGCCTCAACAGAACTGCTGGGGGGATACAGTGAAAGCTGGATTTATTCCTGTTTATGGCCCGCAAGGTGTGGGTATGTTTTCCTCTCCCTTGGGTTTCAGACTGACGTTACTGTTCATGGGTTTAATAAAGCCTAAAGAATGTGCTTGTCTTAGCCCTTCAAAGAAACAAGGCTCGTTTGAACTAACTGGAGCAGGGAGAGCTGTTGGTCCAAGAGGGAGTCATTGAACTCTAAAATTCGGCTCTAAAAACATGATTGTTGAAAAACAATGAACTAAAATACCCAACTCATTTCGTTCACCTTTAGGCTTCTGAATGTCCAGGCTCATCCAGGTCAAACCTCCTCTGACTAACACGGACAGGTGTTTTTCCCTAGCGTTTATTGAGATACAAAAGGCATCATTGATTCTTACAGATCCAGTAACTGGGTCTTCTAGGCAAAGCCTGTCCTGCTCTAAAGCTCGGCCTAAAACTGTAAACTTTGGCAACACTGCATGCTGCAGGATTTATTTACATTTTAACCGATAACCTGTGCTACGTATTCCCATTGAAACAGTGAAAAATGATCTGTGTAACAGGCATGACACTTTCCCTCTCTCTAATTCCCTCCACAGCCCTGGGATGGCCCGGCTGTGCTAATCCTACACCTCCAGGTCACCAGTGCAAATCCAGGTCAGCGATAATCGGCAGTTTGCTCACCATCACAAGGCTACTTGGTGATTGCAACACCAATTGGGAATTCCTTTGCCAGAGGAGACCTTGCCGCTTCCTGCTCCCAAAGCCCTGTGCCTCTGTATGGAAAATGGTCTGGGACGGCTTCTATGCTCCATCACCCCACTCCAGGGACAGATCCAGCTGTCATCTGGCTGGCGGGTGGAGGGAAAGAGATCTATGGCTGCAGTCGCTTTGCCAAAGCGTGTGCCCTGTGCCAGGTGTGCTCCCAGGGGATCTCTGGACAAAGCCTCCAAATGCTGTTTCAGGGATGAGGTAAATCAAATATTCCCCCTCAGCCCCAGGATCCTCCCCTCCTGCTCCAGCTCTGCTTGACACCCTTGTCAGCAAAACCCTCTCTGCTCATTTTGTGATGTCCCTCTGCCTTCCCCTGCCACCAGGATGCCAAGAAACTGATCTTCTGCTACAGGCATGATGCTAGGAGGGATCTCCAAGTCTCCTTGTGCCTTCAGGTCTATGGGAAAGGCTTGTTCAGGCAGCCTGCAGCCCTGTGCCCTGATAAATACCATATGTTGTAAGCCAGAAGGATTTGGCATTGCCAGCCCTCTCTGTCCACCACTTGTGGCACCAAGACTTTTCTGAGTTGTGGTTCTACTTTTCAACGCGTGCTGTTGCGCCCATGCAGGACACCAGCCCTTCTGAAGCTCATGACCTGCTGTCAGGATGGATGTTACCCTGTGGAGGGGGTTTCTCATCTTGGACAGCTCGGACCTGCCCCGTCATTAACAGCTGGCACAGTTGTGATGGGTGCAAAATGCACTGTGCTTAGCGCTGCCTCCCCATGCAGGCAAGCATCCATCCGCTGCCAGCTCCTTGCATCTCTGTTTCCATCTCCAAAACAGAGGAAAATCCCCTTTCTTTATAGCACACCCCCCAAAAATGCCCCTCACTTCCCTGCACACAGCTGAGCCGTGGGGCCCCTTCTCCCTTCATCCCCCTGGCTCCAGGGAACAGACATGCAGGCATCTCTCACTGAGGCAAAAGCAGAGCAGCGCTCTATCAGCAGGGAAACCTTTTTAATTTAGGTTTAATTTAAAGCCACCTTCTTCTAGCATAGCTCTTAGCCCTAGGTGCCCTGCAGAGCTTTCTTGAGTTTGATTAATCGAGCAAAGCCAAACCTACCCAAAATCACTTGCACCGCCTTCTTGGGGCGAGAGAGCTGATCCCACAACTGTCTGAAGGCCCCTCAACTCCCCTCTCCCCGCACAGCTTCTCCCCGAGCATCCCTCCCGCATGCCCCACTTTCAAGACCCCCAAAGCCCCAGTGATGTCCCCTGCTCTTCTCCCACTTAAAACAAGCTTCTCTGCTGTGAGGGTGCGCAGGTGCCGGCTGAGCGACCTGCAAAGTCACTGCTGACGGCACCCACACTGCGAGAAACTCACCCCGGTTCCAGCGCTGCGAACGGGGTACGGGCCGGGACCGCGCAGGGGGTACCTGGAAGGGGTGGCCCCGAGCGCCGCTCCTCGCTCCGCAGCGACTGCCGCTCCCCAGCACGGGCAGCGCGGACGGGGAAGTCTGGCTCCTCTGCTTCTCGTTGCCAGGACACCTTGGCGTTCAAACCTGAGCTGGGACCAATCAGCCCCGGGGCTGGGGAGCACCAGCCCCACGTCATCCGCCACCGGCGTTTATCGGAGCGAAAGAGCGTGACAGCGGTCACACAGCCCGTGGGGCGCTGCCTTTGTGCGGGCTGCGCTGCCCCCGCCCCGGCCGCTTGCTGGAACCCTCTTCTGCCGGGCTGGGCGAAACAAAAGAGCGGCGACGAAGGGAACGGGAAAGAGCCCTTTGCGTGGGCTCCAGCTCCAGCCCAGACCCTGGCGGTCACCTCACCCGGGAGAGACAGCACCCGGGTCATTTCTGTCCAGGAGCAATGGAGCTTCCTCAGCGCTGGCAGGGGGCTCCTTGTGCCCCCAGTGCAGCCGCTTCCATCTGCATAGCTCTGCTCCAGACCATGGAGCATGGGCATGGACCCACGGACTCACAGCTTCAGGACTGCCTTCGAGCTCAGATGCAGTCGTTAGGGCACTTTTTGGCCCAGCCGGGCCCTACAAGATGCTTTGTATAGAGCCCAGAACAGTCGCCCTAAGCCCCTGATGAGCACAAGGGACTCAGGCACATAATGCAGACAGACCATCCTTGATGCTGTCTTCCCTGCTCTTCAGCTGCTGCCAAGGTGCACACGTGGGTGAAAGAGGCAGCACTGTCTTTGCTCCTTCAGTGCCAGTGGTGAGAACCGGTGCGTTTTGGTTGCCCACAGCTGGAGAGGCTTAGACCCACCAGGCTTCTTCCCAAGGTAGGGTAGGTCCAGGTGCCTGAGCCGATACTGAAGAGACCTCTCCACATCACCTTGGTGGTGCTGGTAGGGGGATGGACGGCAGGGATAACAACAGTGACACAGGTATCCTGGTGGAGCTCCTCCCCTCAAGCCACTTCAACCATCCAGCCCAGGAATCTATGTGGATCTCCTTCCTGCTCATGGGACAAAGTTGCAGGGTAACATTCTCCATGCCCAAAGCAGATGCTGAGCCTCTGGGATAAGCATACCTGGCTCCTGCTAACCCTGGAAGTTCCTCTCTGGACTTTTTGCTGGCCCCTCTAGGTACTGGAAGACTGTTACAAGGTCTCACCAGAGCCTCCTCTTCTCCAGGCTGAACAACCCAAACTCTTTCAGCCTGTCTCCATAGCAGAGGTGCTCCAGCCCTCCTGACCATCCTTGTGGCCTCCTCTGGACTCACTCAAGCAGATCCACAGTTTCCACCATACATGTGTCCCAGCCTGCCTCTCTCAGGGCTTGATAAACAAGCAGCCTGCCAGTTAAAAGTGTGCTTGTCCATACTGTCTCCACAGAGTCACTGGAACAGTGATGCCTACATTGGGTTTGGAGAACAGCACTTCAGGTACAATCTGAAGGTTGCGGTTGCTAAGTACAGGCTATCCTACACTACATTTCTATGACTAGAAACTACTACAAAGAGAAATGAAAATACATGGTCTGCTTTATGCAAAATCACCCTACTACTGGGTAAAGAACTCCACTGACATCCAAAATTAGCATGATCCCCCTAACATCCGTGTTCTGGCTGAGCATTTTAAGAGTTTTATCAGTGAGAAATTGTTCAACAAAGCCCCTTCCTTCCACTCTGCTCTGAAAAGAACAAGAAGCTCCTTCATTCAGTGTGAGAAGCCATGGAGGAAGCAAGCTGGAGAAAGCTATATCAGATACAAGCAGACATCCACTTGAAAGTAACACAAAACTTATTACCTCTTATAATATCCTAGTGCAGCTCACCCTACTAGGAAGGGAAAATCTATACAGCCTAACAAAGGATGACAGATGGAAAATTCCACTGAGCTTAATTAGCTCACTGCTACTCCTGGATGACTGATACTGATGCAACTGTAAGATGGAGGTATTTTATTTCTTTTTCCTAAGACGCATTTTTACTTCAGTTTTACTACTTAAAGGTGTAATTGTTGTTCAATGAAAAAAAACCCACTGAACAAGTACAAGATAAGGCAGTAATGCTTTGATTTCAGCTGATAAAACTAAAATAAACACTATTTTCTCAGGCTACAGTGGATACTTACATGAAGTCTGGTACTTGTTGTGTGTATTACTGCATGTCGTTTTACATGAAACTAGAAGAATAACAGTGAAAAGAGACTGAAGGTAGTAAAGACAGTAGAGTCAGACATGTATTGGGTTTGCACAGCAAGGTTTTGGTATCTGGAGAGCTACGGAGGTGGCTTCTGTGAGCAGCTGCTAGAAGCTTCCTCCATATCCAGAAGAGCCAATGTCAGCAGCTCTGTGATGGACCAGCTCCTGAAGAAGCCCGACCCCATCAGTGACAGTGGTAGAGCCTCTGGGATAATGTATTTAAGATGGAGGGAAAAGTTACTGTGCAGAAGGAACTGTAGGCGCAGGAAGGAGTGAGAAAATGTGAGAGAAACAGCCCCGCAGGCCCCAAGGCCAGTGAAGGATGAAGGGGAGGAGGCGCTCCAGGTACCAGAGCAGAGGCTCCCCTGCAGCCCAAGGAGGTGCACGTTGGAGCATGTATGCCCCAGCAGCCTGGGCAGGATCCATGCCAGAGCAGGGAGATGCCTGAAGGAGACTGTGACCCTGTGGGAAGCCCATGCTGGAGCAGGCTCCTGGCAGGACCTGGGGCCTCATGAAGAGAGGAGCCCAGGCTGGAGCAGGTTTGCTGCAGAACTTGTGACCCCATGGGAGATCCACATTGGTGCAGTCTGTTCCTGAAGGACTGCACCCATGGAAGGGACCCACACTGGAGCAGTCTGCTCCTGAAGGACTGCACCCATGGAAGGGACCCATACTGGAGCAGTTCATGAAGAATGCAGCCCATGGGAAAGACTCATGTTGGAGAAGTCCAGGGAGAACTGTCTCCTGTGGGAGGGACTCCACTCTGGAGCAGGGGAAGAGTGTGAGGAGTCCACCCCAGACGAGGAAGGAGCAGCAGAGACAACACGGGATGAACTGACCGCAACCCCCATTCCCTGTCACTCTGCACCACTGTAGGGGAGAGGCAGAGAATTCGGGAGTGAAACCCATGAAGAAGGAGGTGGGGGAAGAAGATTTGGTTTTATTTCTCCTTATCTTACTCTGATTTGATTGATAATAAATTAAGCTAATTTCCCCAAGTCGAGTCTGTGACAGTGATTGCTGAGTGATCTCTCCCTGCCCTTATCCAGACCCACAGATCTTTCTTCCTCCCCTTTCAGCTGAGGAGGGGAGTGACAGAGTGGCTTTGGTGGGCCAGGAGTCCAGCCTGGGTTAACCTGGCTTAACACTTTGGTGTCCAGCCAGGGTTAACCACCACAACACGTGAGCAAACCGAATGTCCAGAGAATGCTGAGAACCTGTAGAAAAATACCATTGCCTGAAGACAGTGATTGGTAAAACCAAACTGAACATCAGAGTGGGAAAAGGAAAAAATTTCAAATCAAAGGCTTGTGAAATTCATATGAGCAGCCTCACTCAACTGCACATAGCAGCAGACAAATCAGCTGGATTCCCAAGGATTAGGATGAAGGCATTTTGTGTTTATTTTGTGAAAGGTTAAGTAATGTTCCCATTTACTCTGGCAAAAATACACTACACAAAGAGGATTTTCCCAGGCTACTCTGAAATTAAAAAAGGGAAAAGCTCAACTCCTTACCCAGCACCAAAATATACTTCACTTTGGCTTTGCTTTTGCTATTTTAATATTAAACCTCCCTCATTCGTGCCGAAAAAAATAAATTAAAAGGCATTTCATTGTCACTGATGCTGCTTCAGCTATCCAAAACAAAGAACTGGTTAAGTGTGAGGTGTCCCTGCCCATGGCAGGGGGTTTGGAATTGGATGATCCTAAGGTCCTTTCCAACCCAAACTATTCTATGATTCTAACCAATATGGCTCAAACCAAAACCATCTTGTCAGCTAGTCATATCAGAAGTGACACTAAGTGTACACTTTGTGAAATCAAGTAACTTTCATTCCACTGCCAAACTATCTTGGCAAGAAGATACATTCTCTACCCTTTGCTGCTGGTCTCCACAAGAAGACTACTTGGGTCTCACACTTTCTCTAACTGCATTGCAAGCTGGATGGCCCTTATGTCACCTAAAACCTTCCTTGATCTTCTGTGAAAATCCACAGTGTTTTCAAACAAAATTTAACCTGAAGGCATTTAACACTGTCCCAAAAGAAAAGCCTTAAATCATCAATAAATTAGGAACAGACTTCCTGCCTTCAGTTTCTGCATCAAGAAAATTCCCAGTGAATTCCGTATTTTCCACAGAAACTCTCAAAATGAGTTACATGTGTGGGATTTTCTAGGCTGGAAGATACATTTAACTCCATCATGTAGCAAACTACAAAAGTCTTTCCCAACTCTTGGGCTACCACAGTTTTAAGTGGAAACGACAAACTTCTCACTGATGAAGTTTACTTTTCCACATCCAGGAAAAAATCGGCCTATCTGCAAAGCTTTTTGGGACAACCCCCTCAAACATAGCCACAGAGGACTCTGCATTTCAAATTCAACAAAAAGCACTCCCATGATCTATCTTCCTTTAATATGATGGAGTGGATTGGATGCTAAAAGACAAAGTTGCTCTTTGACGTATCTGCTCACACCTCATGACCAAGCCTCAGCTGTGACATGATGTCTGACAAAGCACACACCTGAAAGTAGAGCTGAAAAGTGCAACTGGCCCTGAAGAGTAAGTGAAGACTGAAACCCAGCTTGTGGAAAAAAGGATGGAGAGAAGGCAGGATATGAAGCTGCGATACAAAGGGGAAGCCACTGTGCACACAGTGACTTGGAGAACTGCAGACTCACAGTAAATGTAGATGAGAAGGTCTAAGAGTGGGCACGCAAGAAGACAAGAGCAGGAACTAGACTTAGACCTATTGCTGGTGAGAGAAAGCGTGCTGGAGACATGTTCCAGAAAGTGAGAATGAGGGCAAAACAGAGGAATATGAATCAAGAGAAATGGGAAAGCCTGGCAAGAAACCAAGAGGATGGGAAGCAAACGTACAGAAAGTGTTTGTACTCCAGAGGGGCAGATCTGCTGAAGAACCATATGACACAGGCATCTGTTTGTGACAAGCAGTCCTGAAGCAGCCCCATATTGCATGCAATGTAAGCTCTACAGAAACAGACAAATGAAGTTCATTAATGAAATCTTCAGAAACAAATTATCACAACAATGCTATATAGACAACCTTTATTCTGACACTTCTTAACTTCTGAAAGCCAACCACAGCAACTTAATAATTTCAAGGTAATTTCTGCCATGTTTTTAGAAGTTTGTTGAAAATATATCCTTTCTCAAATAGTATTTTACAATTAGCAAGGATAAAGAAGAAGGACCCTGAATAATCACAAGAAAAATTCTAATTAAAATTTGTGGAGGTAGGGATAGAAAAGATAATAGAATCTTAAAACAGGAAGAAAATATCCTATACAGTTTCACAAGTAAGGCCTCAGGAAACCACCATCTCTCCTCTGCAACCTAAAAGCACAAAGCTGAGAAGACACAAAGAAAATAATTCAGTGAGACACCCAGAAGGTCTATCCCCTGCAAGCAATGAAAAGACAAACAGAAGAAACTATCTGACCTGAACTCTGTTCCATAACTAATCAAGCTACAAAAGAGCCTGGATCCTCAGACAATGCTGCTGCTTCAAGTGAATTGAGACCTTAATATTTGATCTTCTATTTCGTATGAATCCAAGTTAATATAATGATCAGAACATGGGATGTTTTAAAGCACTTTGCCATTAGTTTACAACCAGTAAACAAAACACTAAAAAGAAGCAAACTCATGAAATGGTGTTGATTTTAAACTGTAAAGTAGTCTGGGGGCAAAAACTCCCCAAACATATGCAGTGATGAAGAGAGAAATATCTTTAACAGAGTGAATTAACAGTTAAAAAATGGGCAATGTGCAAATAGCTCTACATGTATCTAAATGGGCATATGGACAAATTTCTTACCAGCTACGGGTAAATCCAGCTTTGCTCGTTTCAATTCTGACATAGAATTTTGGAGGTGGTCTATTACATAGTCATCTTCATAGAAGAAATTCTTGGCTAAAGTGTCCTGCAGAAATTCTACAAGTTCTTCCATTTGTAATTTCATTAGCTGCCCTATATAAGAAGAAAATATTATACATTAAAATGTGAACATTGGAAAATGTACTTACAACATCAGATGCTTTTGTTTTCAAAACAGAATAAAAGACACTTATGAACTAAGCAAACATCAGAATTCTACATTAGAAATCTATAAAACGCATTAAAAATTCATTTGCAAACATCAGAATTCTACATCAGAAATCTATAAAATGCATTAAAAATTCATTTGCAAATAGCATGGAAATGTTTTGTACCTATCACTCTCAACTTAGGACAATGTTTTCCAAGAAGGGGTGTCTTCAGAAAACTAACTACAAGTCATCCTCCTTCAGCCTTCTTATGTCCAACAGCTTCAGTTCTTTACTTTTCAGCCTGCATCCTCAATTTACAGGACACGGCTGCAGATCTGTACAACATCCATCATCTCTCTCAATAAGAGCTTTGAAAAGCAGTAAAACATTTTAAAAATTGATATTTACGGTATCCTCATTCACAACTGAATTAACTTCCAATGAAATGATGATGGCACTTCACACTTCAGAGCCATTGCTTCAGGCTCTCTAAAAATTCAGGTACTTTTTGCTACTTCAATCAAATTCAGGTCATATTTTGAAAATCGTTTTACAGTTATCAGATTATTTTTCTTTCCCTTTTTACACAGCAGTAAGGCCATGTTTCCCACACAAACTTATATGGCTTGCAAAAGGCTGCAACTCCATAGCTGTGTAGCTTCTTTAAGCATATGTACACCATCACAAGTTCTAGAATGAACAATTTCTATACATGAGCCATAAAAATTGTTTCTGCACTGTAATAAAAATGCTCCCAGCATGTATTCCACAGTGACAGTTTGACTGGATAGCTGTACTATCAATCATAGAACGGTTTGGGTTGAAAGGGACCTTAAAGCTCATCCAGCTTCAACCCCTGCCATGGGCAGGGACATCTTCCACTAGAGCAGGTTGCTCCAAGCCCCTGCGTCCAACCTGGCCTTGAACACTGCCAGGGATGGGGCAGCCACAGCTTCCCTGTACAACCTGTTCCAGTGACTCAACACTCTCACAGCTATGAATTTCTTCCTAATGTCTAATCTAAATCTCCCCTCCGTCAGGTAAAAGCCATTCCCCCTGTCCTATCCCTACAGGCCCTTGTCCAAAGCCCCTCTGCAGATTTCTTGTTGGCCTCTTCAGGCACTTGAGGCTGTTCTAAGGTCTTCCTGGAGCCTTCTCCAGGCTGAACAAGCCCAGTTCTCAGTCTGTCTCCATAGCAGCGGTGCTCCAGCCCTCTAATGATCTTCACGGCCTCCTCTGGATTTGCTCGAGCAGGTCCGCATCCTTCTTGTGTTTTAAGGGTAGACAAGAGCCTGGATAACAGAACAGAATCCATCCTTTGCCAACTTCTTGCCAGTCCTCTAATCTCTTCTCTTTTGATGTAAAATACTCTCAGTGTTCTGATGATGGAGGAGGTTGCTCTGTACTTGCTAACCAAGCAAACCTGCACTTGGACGTTTTCCTCAGGTCTTCCCATAAAAAGACTTGTGAATAAAAAATATTTTGAAGCAGATGTCTATTTGCAAATGAAGAAGAGAAACCAAAATACAAAGCCTAAAAATTTGTTGCTACAAATTCAGTCAAGTATGATAATTTAAAAAGTAACCTGCTTCATTTTTCAAAGACGTTTATGAACAAACTAATGTTTGTTCATAACGTTTGTCCATAATTGTTCACAGCCCAGTGAGACAGTGAGGTAGTATCACCCCAGTTCAAAGAGGGTAAATTAGCAAGCAAATTAAGACACCAATCCTGCAGGCTCCCTGCAGACCTCTGAATTCACAGAAAGGGCTTCACTAAGAAAGCCAAAGTCCCAGAGTAAGACTGCTTCAAACTCAAACTACAAGGTAACATCCTGAGAAATGCTCAATGCTCGGTGTATAGTTAGAAGATAACATTCTTCCTCAAAAGCTTTTTGGATCCTTTGGAAGCAGGCACAGACAATCCTTCTGTTCAAAATCTCAAATTTCACTTTATCCAAAGGCAAGAGACAGAAGAGGCCATCCAGACAGCCTACAGAAATTCTGATTTTTAATTATGTTCTTGGACAATAATATAGAGACACATACAAACTGGTGGTTCCCCACTGCTAAGCTGTTTGCTGATAGAGATTCAGGTATTTAGTGGCACACCCTGGATTCTTTATGTGCTTTCTTGGTTAATTTAAATCCTGGAGGGGCTAAAAAGGCATTTCCAAATCATGGAACTACAACATTTCCCCCTCCATTGTTTAATCAGCAATACAACTCACCTCATGTCAATGTTTAAATAACTGTCTTACTATAAAAGGTATTTTTCTTTGGCAATCCCATTGTGTTGGGTCTGGCTCAGATGGAGTTAATTTTCCCCACGGTAGCTGTCACAGTGCTGTGCTTTGCATTAGTAGCTGGAAAGGTGTGATAACACACCAGTGGTTTGGTTACTCTTGAGCGGTGCTGCCACAGCGTCAAGGCTTCTCTACAACATTCCCCCATCACCAGCAGGCTAGTGATGGGCAGGATCTTGGGAGGGTGCACAGCCAGGACAGCTGACCCCAACTTACCCAAGGCATATTCCATACCATACGATGTCTGCTCAG
>JANHGB010051587.1:25277-44678 GCA_026283785.1 Coracopsis vasa
CTATCTCTGCTACAGATGCATCAATCACAAGCGGTCAGAAGAGTACTGAGCAGCTTGGAGAAGAGGGAGAGAGAAGGGAACAGGAGTTAGAACAGATCATAAACTACCACAGATATTTCTGCCATTGCCTTCTGGCCACTGCTTCAAGCCTTGTTAGAGCTCAGAACTTGCATTGATTTACAGCTATTGGAGTAGTTAGAGTGGAACAACTTTCCCAGTCATTTCTTTGCACATATAGGTATCCCTGTAAAACTAAATCAGCACCCTTTACATTAGCATACCTTATTTCGCCTGGGAAGGATGGACTGGTACAAAATGCTTAGAAGAGGTGTTTATATCAAGCGTTGCACCCCTTAAAAGACAAAAATATTTCACTTTCAAAACACCAGCAGCATGTCTGATATAAAACTGGTGTTTTATACCAATAGATATGTTGGAAAATGAATCCAAAATAAATAAGATTGCGAATCTGAATTAGTGGAACCATAGTAAGTGGGTTTTGACTCTCATTTGAAATTCTGAATAAACGCTCTTAATTCAGGTTAACTTTTAATTCATTAAAAAAAAACACCTTAATCAAGCTAAAAGGAGCATTAGTCCATTGTGTTCCAAATGACACTGTCAGTACAACTCTCAGCTGATTTTATATTGCTGCCATAACCACAGCAGAACAGGATCACCTGGGAGTTCCCCTGGGCAGCCAAGAAATCCTCTGCTCTGTGAGGAGGGCCTGGGTTCATATTAACATTATGCATCAGCTTGGGATATTTGGGCACCCCAGCCCAGCCAGAAACAGGAAGGGAGCAATCGGCATCTGTGCCTCACAATGCCAGAGAGGAGGAAGCATGGCTCTGCTTGACTCCAGCCCATCGCCGCACAGCGGAGATGGGCACAGGAGCAGCCAGCACCAGTCCCATTCATCAGCCTTCGGGCAGGCTGAGGGCAGAGAACAGCCAGGAGGGGGGCTGAGCCCAGCCTGATCCACACAAGAGGCTGCATGGACTTGTGATCCACCCCTCTGCCCATAAACCTGCATGAGCAGCCTCTTCCTCTTTATTTTCTTCTGGTGTCAGGTAAGTCCCAGGTGAGAGTCGGGGTGTTTGTGAAAATCCTCCTCTGAAGGTGCTCTCGTAAGGGCCCATTGAGGCTTCTCAGCCTAAGCTGCCTCTCAATGGGCTTCCTTCTAAAACTGGTTTGCAAAGAAGGTCTGCTCCGCGTGGGGAACGCTGAGGGGGCTGACAACGAGCCAGGTTTTGCTCCTGGAAAACGTACCGACATGAAATGGACTGGTTGTGCCTCAGAAGAGCCAGGATCTGGGAGCAGAGTGGGAGAGGAGGGTTATTGGTAACCAGCAATGATAGGTGGGAAATGGCAAGAGGCACCACAGAGACACTGGGCGACAGGTCCAGAGGGACAGGACAGCCTTCATCATCTTCACTCTTCCCGTGCGATATACTTGTTTTTGAGGCCACGCACCATTTGCCTGGCAGGGGGGTGCTGGTGTGGCAGTGAAGTGCATGGGAGACTGCAAGCACATGCAACCCGCAGCAGATCTTATTATCATGCCCCACGAGCAAGGCTGGTCAGACCGGGCATGACACGCTGGGCTACTCTCCAATGCAACCAAGACCATACAGTGAAGCACTGGATGAACAGCAGCCCCCATTGCTCATGTATTCCACATGGTTCTTGCTTTTGCTCCAGCGAGTGAGCAAGCGTAGACCATCCCCTGCCATCACCAGCAGGGATTTATTGAAGGTGAGCTGTGTCAGACTCATCCAACCTCCTCCCGCTGTGGACTCAACAGCTTTGCAGGGGGGAAAAGCAGGAGACAATGTATTTTGCTGTAAGACTTTAGGCATTGTTATGGATAACAATGTATGTATGGATGGATGGATTGTATGTATGTATGTATGTAACTATGTATGTATGGATGGATTCTTGTAGGTAAGCCTGGGGAACAGTTACAGAGGTGAAAAATACTATGCAGGAAGTGCACAGAGTGAATACTGGTTGCTCAGGTCAAAACAGAGAGGGCCCAAGATTGTTAACCCGTTCAGGTATTAGTTTGGATATAACAGCAACAGGAGGAATGGCCAGCACACCTGAAAAAGGGGTTGTGATGCAAAATGGTCTTGAGAAATCAGAGAAAGAAACTGGGAAAAACCCCACAGAACATAATTCAACAGAAGTGAGGGTGAGGTGAAATGGGATAATCGGTTGGACAAACGGAGGGTGGACAGAGTTGTCCCAGCTGGAATAATCAGTTGGATAAATACAGGATGAGAGAAAGAATTTCTATACAGAATATGCTTCAGATCATAATCCATGATATGGGTTAATCACGTCATGGTGGTTGGTGTAAAACAGGCATGGTCATCTCTGCTCTGTGCTGGTGATGCTTTTCAAGAGAGCTACACAATTAGATGGGTCGAGTATTTCCATTTGTATCAGTGTCACTCAGCCTTGCACAGTGTTGCTGGCCGTTAAAGAGATGGGGCTTTTCCTAGAGCTACCAGCGTGGAGATGAGCCTAGGGAATAATTCCATTCTGGCATGCCAAAGGCACAGACAACTGCAATTTCTCTTCTGACTCCTACTCATCCCGCCTCGTGGAGATCGGATTAATCGTGGCACATGATCAATGAGATTGAAATGAAGGAACCGATAGCCAAGTGGCTGCAGTTACCCTGCTGCAAAGCTTGGATGGAGATAAGGGCTGTAGTTGAGCTGCGAATTAGCCTGGGCTGGGAGAGGTGAGGGATGCAGCGCTAACCCCACGTGTTTTTGTCCTAATCACTGCCCCAGCTGCCGTGTTGCAGTGAGGAGCCTGCTCTCACATCTCCAGCCTCAAGCAAAAACTTCACCTCCCTTTGGGAGAGTGAAAGCAAAGTGCGAGACCCGTGAAGATGAGCAGAGCCGCAACGAGACTTCACCGTATGGCCAATGCACGCTGCAGCTGGAGCTCCCGGGCAAGAAGCCCAGCCCTGGGGCACTGCGTATGGGCCAGCTGCACCCCTACAGCACCTTCCCCTCCAGCTGAGCTCCAGCAACCCACCGTAAATGGGCCCCTAAACCTGTCACCGCTCCCATGGGGCAGAACGGGTGATTTCATGGAGGGTTAGCACCCGCCGAGAGGAATCTGGCATTGTGGGGCACGTGCGCCCCTCCTCCTTCTCCTCTTCCTCCTCCTCCTCGCCCGCTCCCGGCACGCCACCCACAGCCCCCGCCGGCCGCCCTCAGCAGCTCCACCGAAGCGGAGCCAGATGGAGCTGCCAGCTCGCCTGTACGAGATGGCACAGGCTGCTCAAGCTGCCTCTTCCTGGGGCTGCCTACTCCCGTGTGGGAGGTGTGACTGAGGCACGTGTTGCTTCCCCGGCGAGCGGTCCTCCAGCACGTCCCAGTGCCACCAGCGCCGGCACTGAAGCCTGTGCTTGGGTCTCGCAGAGTGTGAGGCATCAAGGCCAGCTCAGATAAGCACTATGTCACCTCTTCCAAGTGCCCTCTGGGTGCAGTGGAATGCAAGGCAGAGCATTGCGGCTGCTGGCCCGAAAGCAGAGGGATGCAGTTTTTGTGGTTACCTTTGCACCTCCGTGGCACAAAATCCTCAGCCACAGACCCTGACCTTGCCCACCGCCACACTGAAGTGGTGCCAGCAGCAGCATTCCCAGCCTGGGAAGCAAAATTCCTGGGAAGACTCTCCTCCTTGTAGACTCCCACTTACAGCTTTGGGAGGACCATGAGAAAGAGCATCCACCCCTGTCCCTTAGAGAGACCTGCCCCATGCATCCTGCAGGATCCACTGCTTGCAGGGACAGGCTGGCTGATGTCACCGCTGTGGTACACATCTCCATGTGGAAATGAGGTGAGAAGAGCCAGGACCACTGTGAGCTGGTGGATGTGGCAAATCCCATCCCTAAGTAAAACCCTGTCTTTAACCCCCAGCATTTTGCTCTCTCAGTAAAGAGAAGCACACAAGAGGAAGGAAGAACAGGCAGCTTGCCTGCACTTCAGCTTCCCAAAAATGAATTCAAGTGCTGGCCACACTGCAGACACTTGCCTCACTTTGCTGTGGGGCTTTGTCACTATCCCAGGCCCACTGCAACTGGGCTGGGAATGCCACCGTAGGGAGATGGGAAGCAGCAGGTATAGGATCACACAGGAGCAGGCAGACATTGGATCTGCACCGCCTGGGGAGCAGTGCGCAGCCTTCCATGGGCTGGGTGAGTGCAAAGCAGGCTCTCACGTCTCGCTGCCGTTGGCACAGATCAGGCTGTCTTGACACATCTCTGGGAAGCTTCATCTGTGCTGGAGATGAGCTTCTGGCCTCGGCAGCCTGACTGACCGGGGGGAGGCTGGCATTGCCAGAGAGGCAGAGCTTTCTGCGGGGAGGGGAGCAGGCAGAAGCACCTCTTCCTGCTGTGCTTTCACGCTGAGCTCTCAGCAGTCGGATAGACAGTAGGCAGAAGTCTCTTGTAAAGGGAGAAGAAAACCCCTTTCACACCCAAAGCAGGAGGGCTGGATGCTACCCTGGGCCCCAGGGATGCTGCATGGGGGGCAATCACCTCCTTGGGAGTTTGCCAGGATGAGATGTGATGTGGTGCATTGCTGAGGATAGCGCAGCATGCCCAGCAGGGGCCATGGGCTGTGTGTGCATGTGTCAACGCAGCTGGAGCAGCATGCGGCACAGGACAGTGAAGAGGACCTCCAGGCCATAGGCAGCCTCCTTGCTCTTCTCTTATCTCTTTAGCAAAGCTATCTCTGGGGTCAGCCCAGGCCAACACAAGATGCAACCTTTAATTACATGAGTCTAGTTTTGCAACTGGTATTGCTCACCACCAAAGAGCTGCGTTTGGCCTTCTCAGCCCTGCTCTGCTCTCCATCTCTGCACCAGTTTTAGCTCAGTTGGCTGCAGCCTGCAGTGTTGGGCTGCTACCAAAGCAGCTGAACCCAAGAAGCTGTTTTTTCTTGTAATGACTTTTACACTGACAGTGTTGCACGGGAGGCACTGCATTCATCTGAGAGATGGAGACTTGGTCCACCACGTACGATGGTGGCAGCTGCCACACCAAGTCTAGGGCCACTGCCTCTTCCAGCGAGATGTCTTAGGAGGTACCATCCATCATGAGCAATGGCGGTGGTTGTCAGCTGCAGCAGACCTCATGAGTGACACCTGATACACGACAATAAAACAAATACACAAGAAAATCCCTTTTGCCCCCACTCTACTGGCCTTCACCCGGGATGCAGGGAGCATCCCTTTGCTGGCTTAGCTTTCTCCATGGTAACAGATGGATGTCGCAGCCCCATCCCCCTTGGTGATGCTGGGGCGGGCAGGCAGGAGCCAGATGGTAACAGAGGGGAGAAGGGTCCATATCCTCCCAAGTGGCAGAAATCACAGGAATCCCTGATTGCCAGAGCCAAGATGCTGACCTGGAGCTGTGGGAGGGAGGGAAGGCGGAGGCGCGTGGCTCTGCTGAGCCTGGAATAGCAGAGCAGCTGCTGAGTTATCGCTTGTAATTATTACAGCATATGGGAGGGAAAGAATAGCTCTCAAGGGGAGAAAAACAAATAAGGAAAAGGCGGGATGCTGCAGGGCTGAGCCACGGGGAAGAGCAGCACTTGGCACTGCGGCAGGTCCCCGCCGGGTGACAAGGTCATCAGGGGATGTGCCTGGGACAGCTCTTCCCCTCTGCAGCACTGGCAGGAATTTGGATGCATGTATTTGCATCCACAGCCCTAGGTACTCACCTATCAGATATGGTGCCCGCCGCCCGTGCAGGGGCATGGGCATGCTAGGGAGAGCGTGACACTGGCTGGGATGTTACAGAGGGATGGAGCCTGGCGTGCTTGTCCCTTCTCCCATGCATGATTCTGCTGTTCGCTCTGCAGTTTGGCAGGAGATATCAGCTACTGTGCCCGAGTTGGGCAGGCAGGCAGTGATAATGCTGGAGCACAAAGAGCCTGCCTGCCACAGTTTGAAGGGAGAGCACCCAAATTTCTCATCTAGGGATGCTGCACAGGGAGACAGTGATGGCAGCATGAAGCATCGCTGCTCACAGCAGCCCCTGCAAGACAAGGCAGAAGTGTGCGGAGCCAGAGCAAACTGGCAGGATGCAGCAATGAGCCCCAGCAAGCCAAAGCAGAGCAAAAACGGGAAAGCCTCAGGGGTGGGTCCTACATGGGACAGCCTGCTCAGGGAAGCCATGGATCAGGGGAGAGGTGGCATGCGGCAGTGCTGGGGGGAGCTGGGAGACTTGGAAGTGATCAACAGTCTGAGAATGAGGAGCAATGGCAGGCCCTGTGGATTTCCACTCCGCTTGGCAAACACACGTTGTGTCCCCTCCTGGCTGTTATTCTGGGCTTCTGTTATTCAGAAAAAGACAAAACAACACCAAGTCTTTGGAAATGTGGAGCCACTGGCAGCCGTGCCAGCTGCATCCCACCCTCAGGCTGTGGCATGGGGACAAGGAGCTGCGGAAGGGTGCTCCCCCCAAAACCAGCCCAATCTAACGATATCTAATCAATGCCATGTATTAAATGCAAAGATTTAAATTTACAGATTGCTGGAGGCAGGGAGAGCATTTTGGGCCCATTTTGGTGTTCATTTGTCCTGTGCAACAGGCACGTAGCTGAGAGATGGGGCAAGACAAGGAGGAGAAATTACTTGTCCTGTTCCAATGCTCTGATGGCTTTTCTCTGGGCATCTGCTACTTGCTACAGTTGGAGATGACACAGGACCAGGGGTGAGGGTTTAGTGGGTTAGGATTTACCCTGCAGAGGTATTCTTGTGGTTCCTTATATTCACCTCTTTCCTGTGTTTGAGCTGTATTTATTTTCTGTCTGCTGCCTCCTCCCTGACAGCATGAGGAATATCCTCAGAGCCAGTGAATCGGCACCTGCCTCCTCACCTAGATCAACACCATCATGTCCCTGGGTCTCTCACCCCAAGCCAACCTGATCCTGTCACAAGAAGCTGGTTACTCCCATGAAAAGCCTGAGCAGATAGGGAACCCTGGACTCACTGGATCAACAACATTCCAGGACCAAAACACACTGCTCCTGGACTGAAGCTACAAGCTTTGAGCAATGCCTCCTGGAGATGGGCAGGACAAAGATATAGGTGGCTGCTGAGCACCTGCTGGTCCCATGGGAGCCTGAGAGTTGCCCTTGAGCTCTGGTACCCTACTTGGACACGCAGCACAGGCAGCTGCTGAACAGCGATGATGCTGCAAACGAAGCCATGCCAGAAACACTGAAAATAGGAAAGATGGTTCAAGCTCCACGATCCAGAACAGGAATGAATTGATGTGGCAGCAACAGCCCCAGTGCCCATCAAATAAACCCGTCAAACCCTGCCCGCCTTCCAGGATCCTTGCTGAGGTGGGCACAGTGCTTAGAGAGGGAAAGACCAGCTCTGCAGCTAGCACATATAATGTGGCTTGGGTGAAAATTGAGGAGACAACACCAGTCTGCACCAGCTGGGAACCCGGCCTGAGGCTTTGCAAAACAGAAAGACTGACCCCAACCCCATGCACCCCAGGGTGCTACTCAAGAGCTTACCTTGGCCACAGGCAGGAGAAAAGGACTCCTGCTGCCTTCCTGTGAGGCTGAAATGCTGCTTGACCACTGAAGATGTTGGGATGACCTAACTACACCACTGACCCTGGAGGTGCTCCCCACTGCACTGACACCTCAAAAGAGAGGGAAGCAGTGAGGCTGGGACTTGCAGAGCTGCTTGGTCCTCATCTCCTCCATCTACAGTGGCCCAGGGGCAGGGAAGGGCTGCAGCAGGGCAGATGGGGACTGTGCCCTGGGGTAGGACAGCTCTTGGGGCATCTCACATGAAAGGGTTCTCACAGCCTTTCTGTCAGAGCCCCCCTGGGGGACTGTGCTGGCTGAAGCATGCAGCGGGAGACACAAATCCTGCCAAAACCTGCAAATGGAGGAGGAGCGCTTTTGCAGCTCTTTGCTATTTCCACGTTGGCCCTGGATTGGCAATGGCTGACTCAGAATAATCAGCGTCCTGCTGGGTAAGCCCTCCTGCAGCCTGAAACCCCCTGCTCCCCTGGCTCAACCTCCCATGCCCTCTGCTCTTGGCTGAGGGCAGGGTGGCAGTGATGCCAGAGCTGTTCTCATCAGAGCTCAGTACCTGGCAGGGAGCAGACACACGTACACACACAGCCGCACACACATGCGCATACACAAAGTCCCCCTCTGGCACTTTTGGCCATCATCCCAAATGCCAGCGTGACACCACAGCCCCTCTCCATCCCTGCCCATTTGTGTGGGCAGTGCGGCCCCTCCCGCTTGGGCCTGGCAGCATTCCATGCAGGCATCCCATGTGCCCCGTGCTCCAGAGCCTGGACACACAGACGCATCTCCCTAGGAGGGGACACAGCGCAGCACAGCCTGACACACCGTGTAGTGCTCCTGGAGTATTGTCTACCAGAGCCTGAGAGCTGAGGCGGCCAGGCCGGCTGCTGAGCTGCGGGTTCAACAGACACTTGATCCTGCTGTAACTGTAGGAGCACCCAGGTCTTGTGTGGATAACCCCCAAACCACCTCAGCTCAGCTGGGCACGGCAAGAGGCAGGATGGGGATACAGCTTGAGATCAAGCCATGCAGTCTAGAGCCTGTTTGCAGCTATGGCCTGTGACAAAAATCATCTCTTTAAGACATGAAGGGTTGCACATAGCATCATCAGATGCCCTGAAGCACCACGGATGCTCTATAGCACCACGGCTTTTCCATGCCAAGGGAGGGCCCAGGATGTTCTCCATTACATTTTGTGGGCACTGCAGGTTTCCTAAGGAAGTATTTCCAAATAAATCAAAATCGCATGTGATACAGCATGGTGCATTCAGGAGCGTCATACAAGGCCAGAACACTGGATGCTGGAGTAGGTAAGAAAGAAAACGCTGAGCCCAGAGAGTGCCGAGCACCTCCCAAATGCTCTGGAGCTGTTCGTGGTTGGTTTTCGAGCCTTTCGGAAGTTACACTTGTGAGACTCTCTTCTTCCCTCTAGCGTCCATTTCGAGACGTTCTTCTTGCTCTTCAAATTCAAGCAAAGCGGCGGCTTGCCTGATTGCATGTGCAGTCACTCTCTTCCTCAGGCACAGGTTTTACATTATAAATGATACTGCAGCTCTCCACTCAGGAGTCCCACATTTCATTTTCTGGTTTACACTGTGCCATACGGGAGGATCCTGTTGCAAGGCCATCACCCCCCGACATGCTTAAAAAATCATCTCAATTACTCCCTTAATTTTAGCACAATCAGGCTGAGCTCTAGCTGGGGATGCTCAGGCACAGCAAGGCTCCTGATGGCAATGGGAAGAGGATGTGCCACTGGTGGATGCTTTGTTTAGTGGACGGGTCAGACCCCATTTGGGTGTGATGTTGGCCCAGCCATGCTCCCTTCAGGATGAGGAAGGGTTGTTAGACACTGCAGTAACTGGCTGGCTGGCATGCAGCTCCACACTTCTTTCTCAATTCTTTTCTAAAGCTCTGGCTGAGCAGAGCCTTTCAGTATGCAGGGCATCACCAGCCACTCCAGCAGAGGGGCTCGCAGGACACCAGCTGAGAGGCCACCTGGGTGGACAGTGCTTCTGATAACACAACAGAAGTGTCACTTTGGACCACATCCCTTTGCTGCTAGCCCTGCTCTCTGCAGGGCAGCTGCCCCAGCTAACCACCCCCTCCCTTGGCAGCATGTGCTGATGAGACTCCGCTCCCAGCAGAAAGCACTTCCCTGTGGTGCTGATTTATTAATAGCTGGGGGGGGAGTAGTTCTCACCCCTCTCTCCTGCTTACACTCTAGATATCAATTTGGCAGCTGGCAGCAAATCTCATTAAGGCAGTGAGATACTTAAAGCCATCAGCAACTCCCTACAAGAATGAGGGGATGGATGCCGATAATGTACCTATGAAACTAGTTGCATCCAACTGAAAGTAAGGATCCTACTGAGATAAATATTAATAGAGTTTACAAAGGCAGGGATAGGAATAAGCTCATTCACTAGAGGACTTTGTCCATATTCAATAGACCAACACAGAATTTTAGCAGAGGAACCAGTGACAAGAAAACTCAGAGTGAAACTACCCATATATTTCCTTTTGGGGCTGGGAGAACAGAATTCCTGGGTAGCCCATCATGCGTGACATTTCCTCATTAGCACATAAAGCCCTGGCTGGCTTTTACACTTTCTAGATGAAAAAGGTGGAAAGTGGATGAACAGAGGCTAAAACCAGAGAACAATTTCCTCTGTGGATCTGTTACAGCTGTGCAGATCTGATCTGCAACAGCCTTATTTATTTTGCTTGTCCTGGAAACTGCAACAGACAACAGCGTGGCAGAGGAGACAACCAGCCCTTTTTCCAGCCATTAGGTCTGTCTGTGATCACAAGTTTGCTCTCTTAACAAGCATCCCTGCTGCTCCAAGCATGACAGCCTGGCGCTGAGTCATGTTATGCGTTTAGCTTCAGAGCACATACTCTTGCACATACTACTCAGGAGGCCAGATCACTCAGAAAGGACACATTGAAGGTGGTACACAAAAACTCAAGCCTTGAATAGAGCTGTCCACCAATGCGTGGCTCTGCTACCTGCTAAGGTTTCATGTGCTGAGAACTAGTAAGTCTTCCCCCATTCCCTGTGCCAGATTTTTGTTTTGGTGGTGGTCATGGTCAGTGACACTGGCGAAAAATGAATTTTAGGAGCCTGTTTAGGGACACAGGCACTGGTGCTGGGCGACACCTGATGGGAAATCCTGCCTGCGCCCATAGTATTGCACAGGATCACATACCTCATAGGTTTTAATGATTTTTGATGGATGAATTCCTCTAGGACTTGCCCAAACTGGACAAATTAGCTTAAAGCTCCAGACTATTTTGCAGGAAAAAGTGGTACAAGTATAACCATGATGAGACAAAGTTTTGGTGTTTACTGTATTATTCTGCTCCTCTACGTTAAGCTGACCAGCAGAAAGAAAACATAAACCAACTCATTAACCTATCATGTAATCACTGTTTATCAACCAATTTAAAAATATATCTCTAACATAGTAATTTAAACTGGAAAAAATGCGATGATGCATGGTTTCAGACTGCAACATCAATGAAGTTTTAAGGCACAGTCATTTGGATCAGCATCTCAGTCTGCAGTCACTCAAACCAACAGTTTGAATCTCACCCAAATGTAAAACAAATGCCCTATTGAAAAAAAAATAGAGGATTTTTCCCTTACTTCCCTGCCTTGTCTTTGCAGCAGCATTACTTAAAACTATTCAGTCATATGAAATTAGAAAGTCTATTTGGTCTAAAAAGCTAGAGATGGGATGCCTGTCTCTAAAGGCACATGCAGAGGATGCTCTTGACACCTGCTTACATGCTAATGACATTCCAGTATGCCTCTATCCATAGGAAACAAGATAAATTCTTCCAGGTAGCTATGGAGCAAACAAACATGTTAATATTGCAAGCCACTTTGTCAGCATTATCTCTCATAGCAATGTAGGCAACAAGATCCTCAGATGCCTGTGAATGGGTGAGCTCCTGGGGGAGCATAAGCTCTGAAAACACTCGACCTTCCTGGGCTGTTCCTCAGGCCACACATGCTTTCCTTACAACCCGCTCCAGACATTGCTTCCTCTCAAGCCCTGTGCTTGTCCCTTACATGTTAAACATTCAGGGCTGCATAAGATGCATTGTGGGCTGTGCTAGATCAGGGGGATAGGAGTGAGAGGGAATGCTCTGTCCCTCACCTCCTCCAGTCCACTCCACAAACTGCAAGCTCCATGCTCTGCTTGGTTCAGTGTCCCTGCCTGACTCACAGAGCAGAGCATAGTGTGGATGAGAGGAAATACACTAGGACTTACTCTGTTTTAGTGCATGAAGGCTGCAAAAATAACCATGTTTGTCTATAATAAGAGGTTGATTAGCTCTTCTGTTGATCAGCAGGTGCTCTTTGAAGAAAGCAGTTCTGGACCAGCTGTAGCCCTAATTGAGGCAAATCATGTCATTTGTTTGAGCTGCTCTACTTGCACAGCTCTGCATTTAGCTTGTGGAAGAAGCTGAAAGAAGATAGAATCAGTCCTTCAAGACTGTGCTGTGTATGTAGATCCAACGCATACTGCCACCTAGGTATCTTCTACGACTGGGGACTTCTCTTCTGAGATGTTGAGGAAGTGGGTCTGTGTGGCAATGGCTGCAGCATGGCCCTGGCAGTCAGGGGCCAAGCAGTGTTCATTAGTTCAGACCTCTGTGAGGCTTTTGTGGATGAGCAGACAGCTGGCTGGTGGTGGTTGATCTCTCCAGGCGGGCCCTCATCCACGATGGGCCTGAGAGAAAAGAGAGAAACACTGCGGTGAAATTGCACTCAGGGTCTGGATATCTGCATTCTCCCCACCATCTCTGCTGTCTCTCACTCTGAAAACTCAACTGAAAGCTGCCAGGCTTGGGAGCAGCAGAAGACACACCAGCTTCCCACACAAGGCATGTACTCTCTGCCTATACTGCTCTATAATGCCTATGTTAACTTCAAAATTAAAGTGTCATTCACAGCTCCTCAGTTTTATTTCTTCAAAGAAGCAACAAGATGCTAATCTTACAGTAAGCAGGTTCATAAATAACCATGTTTTGGTGCATGTAACACTTCTCTAATGCCTACTTTATTTTCCAAAGCTCATTCTAACATGAATTAATGTAAGTTTTAAGGGGAGAAAAAAATAAGAAGTGTGATGTCAGTAACTTGTGCTGAGGTTTAGCTAAGGAGAGTCTTGAACAACTGCCACTACAAGAACTCTGCAACAGACATGGGCATCAGTCCATGAGAATGGAGAAGTAAGAACACAAGAAAATTCTGGGCTGTTGTTTAAGAAAATACAAAATTTCCAATGCCCAAGCTATAAGGAACATGAGGAAATGTTTAGTTTAGCACTAGACGCACAAAAGTAAATGTCAGCACAAATAAGAGGAGGGTTTTCTACAGAACAGACAGGCGACTCCAGAGACAACACAGAAATCTGCTTTCTCCTGCTCTGAAGTCCCTTCTGTTTTCCCCAGACACACTGCAGGCAATGCTGCTGGCAGTGTACATACCTGATGCTTGTTGATCCAACAGCTGTTGGTATTGAAACTGGCCTTTGCCTGCCAGTGCTCCCAGCAGGCTGATGCTGTCCTCGAGATCCAGAGGCAGCCGGCATGCGGTGCTGGCTTAGAAGAGCAAATTTCTTGCCCAGAGGCTGGGCTGAAGTTTCTGGATGAGCCCTTGGCTGGCATTGCTGTATCCACTGCCTGTCCTCTTGGCTGGGTGTTTTTAGGCATCTTATCCTGTGATTCCTTTTTTTCCAGGATCTTGCTGTGATACCTGTTACAGATGCAGGTGAAGGGGTTTTTGGAGGGGATGGAATTAGGCAGCGGTTTGAGCTGGAGAACACTGCACCTTCCTGAGCCTGTGATGAACCTGAAACAGGGAGGGAAGCACAGTGATTTACCAGTTCATCTTATTCCTAAATGACTGACTTGGTGAGAAAAATGCATTGGAGAATGCTGTGTGATGGAGATGGGTGGGCAAATGCGTCCCTGGCCTTGCTGTATTGCTCACTCTGATAGCCAGGGGTCTGCATTCCTTGGCAGCCTCCCTGCTGATGACATGCCAAGCACTGGAAGTGCTCGTGAGCTACGCACAGCTCAAGTGGAGCAAACCAGCTCACCCATCCTCTTGTTCTCAGGCAGGATCATACATGCATCATTCCTGGCCAGCATTTGCACTGAGTTGTTTTAAATACCTGAGGACCTCATCCAGTGATCTGAAATTCAAGGCACAGGAATAATTGCAGATGAGAGGATTCACTTTTTAATCAGAGGATTTTTTTAATCAGAGGCAGAGGTATAAGAATAAGATCTTGAGATTAGCCTTAAAATTATGGAAATTGCCTGACTGATAAGGAAAATATTGTCCTACATACAGGGCTACTACCTGGCTGTTCATAGGTTAGCCCATGTAATCTCAGGTGCAACGTATAGAGAAGAAAAGTCTTGCTCCTGACTTATGAATATAACATGCATGTATGAATGCTTAAAATGATACTATATGTAGCAGGGGTCTAATTACTCTTGTCCATTAAAAGAACCAACTGTACCTAAGCGCCTGATGTGCAAGGTCCAGGGCAGGAACACAGTCTAAAGAATGTACCACCAAGCCCAAGCCCAAGCCCAAGCCCAGAGAGTTCAGCTTCATAGCTCCTAATTGATGGGCATGTATTTTACCGCTTACGCAACAACTTAAAGCCGATACAAAATTTTCACTGAACAATTTCCATAATACTATACTTTAAAAGTGTCTAAATTTCATAGGGGTTTTTATTTAAGTAAAGACATTCTGGAAGACTGGTATGCCTGACTCAAGAGCCCGAAATAACACTCAACAGCTTCCAAAGGGTGCAGATTTTATGGACCTATTCCTGCAACTACTTTTAAATACCAGCGGTTTTGCTCAGGTGACTTCTCCTTTCCTGATCAGAAGGACTGTTTTCAGCAACAAGTTCTTCTGTAAGAAAATCACATTGGGTAGAGCACACTTCTGAAGTTAAGTGTTGAGGCATTTAAATGCCTCTCCAAACCTTGACAGAGTCTCAAGTCGCAGAGGTCAAGTATATTTTTAATTGCTTTGCTGAATAAAATCCATCAGTTGGTAAAGTTTTATCAGGCATTTGCTCTGCAAAACATATACGTCTATTAGTGACAGCAGGCAAAGGCTGTTGTGCTTGTGATTATTTGAATCTTGGTTATTATGGCCAGCTGCTTGTAATTTGGGATCTAGGTCATCTGCACCCCCCCCGTCCCCTATGTAATACTAGATTTCAAACCACTCCAACAATCTTGTAACCAAATGCTAGCAGATTTGGTTACAAGATGGGCAGATTTATGCTCAAGCATTCACTGTGATAGTCCTATAAGGCATGACTCTGCTGCACTGTGAGATACCTGGGGCATTGTTTACTCAATCTACAAAGATGATGATATCATAATAAATCATACTCAATTTATGGAAATCATATTAAATCTAAAAAAGATCGATTAAACCTAAAGAGACCACAAGATCATAACCTAAGACCTCTGCAGTCACTGGACAGTTGGCCATTCCTTTAGATTTTTCCAAACCGTTTCTGTTCTTATTAAAGATATATTGCTTGTATTACTGTTAGTACACAGAGGCTTTGAATGGTTTAATGACACTTCAGGTTTTCCCAAAACATTTGTTTTTCTAAATTTTAATAGCTCAATTTTGCCCTTGAAAGAAACATAAAACAAAACCTCACATGCCAGGATTTACTGAGACCCCCAAAAAAGTTATCATTACAATAGTAGCAAAGTTGTACTTTTGTACTCTAATTAATATGTATTTGGAATAGTCATTATTAATGTTTCTAATATTATTAAATGTAATATTCAATAAGTGGTGAAGAGCAGGAATTCTGCTTTAATTTATGTAAATGCAGTTCTAGAGAGGCCTTTGGCTTTGTTTTTGATGAGTAGAAGAACACATTTCATTTTAAAACTGTTTATTGAATGCATCCCTTTGGTTGCATATCTTTCCAGAATTCCCAGTTGCCCAGTTAAACCTTAATCATTAGCTCAGCCAATACTTCCACCAGTGCCAACTGGGTTAAAATACAGCTCAGGTGGAACACCAGTGTTTTAGACTTACTTGTCACTGCCATAAATTAATGATACAAGGTAGAAGACAGAGGCATGTCCTTCCCCTAGCCTTGATGCTAAGCTGGTTTAAGATCAGCTTTGCTCCTCCAATTCTACAGATCCATGTTGATGAATCAACTGATGGTCAACGCAGCTGGCCACCATGTCCTGCTTAAAAACTAGAATGAATTTCATAGGGTCTGGCTCTCCAATGATATTTCCAAATTGCTGCTCTAGAGCACAATCTCTTAAGAGATTAAGATAATCTAGAGCCAGATCTCTTAAAACACTGCAGTTACTAATACACCAATCTACAAATGGTTAGTAGCAAGTATCACTATCCAATGCTGATCCTTCCCCAGAGGTTTAGGTCCAGTACCTGAGGAAGACTGGGAGAGACAGGAGTGGCAAGAAGAATCAAGTGAAATCCTTTCAATGAAGGCCTTATCAGAGGTCTCACTCAATGCACCTTCACAACTGTCAGTCCGGCTGGAGTCTTCTCCCTCTTCCTCATCACTGAGAGTTATCCTCAGTGCTTGGGTGACTTTTTCTTGTTGTCCTCTATGCAGGCACCTGGACAATATCAAATACACCTTTAGGTAGCCTTTGAGCTGTGAATATGCAGCCAGCCACATGCAGCTTGGCATGGCCACATAGGCAAACACCTGGGAAGTGGATTTAATCACCCACTATGATTTCCCACTTTCCCAGAGAAATGGAAAATCATTCTAAATGGATCAGCCATCTAAGCTTCCTGTGTCTGATCATATGAAAGTGTCCTAAAATTAGCCAAGTGAAATGAGACAGATTTTAAATACTACACAGGGAAGAAATCTCAGAGAAACGAAGCTGGTTTTCCTTCCAAAACAACCATTAATTGTCTATGAGGTGGGAGAATCTCAGCTGGGTGTTATTTCTCTTTCAGCCTTTCATTTGGTTAGGCCAATGCGATGTTTGCAGAAAACCTCATCCACTTTCACTTCTTTTAGTGTCTGAAGGTAGGCACTGTCAGGGCCAAGAATGTTTCATTAGTTGTGAAAAGTCATTTCCTTGCTCTCACTAAGCAAGTGAGCCCACCCTGACTATGCAGGTCTTCAGCCTGCTCTAGAGAGAGGTCAGAAGTTTCTTCTCCCTTGCCCACCCTGCAGATGCACCAGTGAGGAGGACTGATGGAATGGTCGCCACCGCGGGGACAGGAAGGCAGGAGGCCAAGACTATCCCTCGAAACCGCCACCAGGTGGCCAAGGAGTTTATTTTATTACTACAGCAGAAAATGAATGCCCGCTTGATTGCACGACAAGATTCCTCCCGCAGTCTCACCTCTTTTGCTGCTCTCTCTTGGCGCTCAGTTCAGAGAGCACATCTTCCTGGTGCAGACTTCCTCCTCCTGCAGAGCTGTCAAGGTTTTCTGTACTCAGATCACAGAGTTTCAAAGGGCTCACTGCAGGTGGCTGGAAAATGACAGAAATTATTTTGATAACCTCAGGAGCTCTCTCCAGCTCTGCTTCTAAATTGTGGATTTTAGAAGGCATCAAAGTCCGCTGTTACTCCTGAATCTTCAGATCACACCTCACTGTTTTCTTGCTCCTCAGTTTTAAGAAGCCCCACACCCCAGTCATGTGCACCATTACAGCTTGAGGAACCCAGGGTGGCAGTAAGACAGATGTTGACTTATATCTCACTGGTGTATAAGCCTGTAGTACCTATGACAATAAGCATATTAATACCAGTACCACAGAAACTGCATCATTCAGCATGTGACTGTAGTCCCTTTCCACATCTTCGTTTATAACGCAGTAATTCACTCAAATCATAGAATGGTTTGGGTTAGAAGGGACCTTAAAGATCGTCTAGTTCCAACATTCAAATTTGTTTCAGTGTTTGTGCAGTGGCAGTCGAGGGACAAGGGAGGGACACATTTTTTCCAGTCGTTCTTTAACATCTGTTGTCAGCATTAAGCGAGGCTGCTGACAACGCAGTGATGCAGGTGTCCTGTGCATGCTGTTTCCCTGGTTTAGTACAGCCTGCTTAAAAGCATGCGTGTGTGCATTTGTGCCGCATTGAACCTCATGGCCCACAGAAGCTAACCATGGTGACCCATACTGCACCCCTTTACACACATGGGCATCCTCTCACTACATTACTGCTGAAATGAGCAGGCTGACCCACAGGGCTGAGGTACCACCCCATTGCCAAGAGTAACAACCTTTGTTTAGTCAATAGGAATGACTTTGCAGCAATTTGGCTATTTACACCAACATCAAAAAAAACACTGCTGAAAAAAATCTTTTGCTTAATAGCTGCTGTAGAAATACTGTCAAATTTTGCAATCCTGCCTTGTGCTCTGCTCAGCCAGGACAACAGGAAATGCACCTCTATCAGCTGATACCTGATTTTCATGTGTTCCTTTAAGGCTGATGGTTAATTGCTGCTAGCACATGGGAGCATTTGTAACCTCAGGGCAAGAGACTCTCTGTCCTCCTCAAGGCCAATTGCATCTTGGGGGGCTTTTGTGCTGCAGAAGAGAGTAAGCTGCCACAAGTGACAGTGCAAGTTCAGTTTATCCCAGGATCCTGGGGGTTATCAGGCAGGAATGTGACATATACAAGAAAAACATACACCTAGCTTTTGCCTCCTTGCACAAAGAGCCTCGGTGTGGTTCCCACATGTAACTTGACCGAGTCCTAAGAAAAAAGGAAAAAGAGAACATTTTATTCCAGCATTTAACAAATGGTGCTGCCTTTGAAATCAGTCAATATTGTTTCCATAGACAGGAAGATGCAATATTTCATGATGTAGGTTCACAGTGTGAGCTGGCATGGCCTGACACCACTGCTAAGAGGCATTTCTCTGTTTCTACCAGAATCTGTTTTTCCTTCTCCTTCTGCCCTGCCTCGTCCACTGTGCTGCTGCAAACATTTGTGTGGCCACATGGTGAGTCAGATCAGGGAACAGATCCAGATCAAAACTAAATTTGCTTTTTGTGGAGTGTGTGTGTTTGTTTTGCTGGATTATTTTTCAGCTGGATCTTGATCAGAATCTGGGTCCCCATGTGGCTATGGAGATGTTCTTGCCAAAAAAGATACAAGGCTGCAAAGGGGCAGGAAGAGGCAGTGAGCATCGGGTGAAACTGTCTCTGTCAGTAGTGCCAGCTAACTGAAAGTGCATGTAAAATTATCATAGAATAATAGAATGGTTTGGGTTGGAAGGGACCTTAAAGATTATCTCATTCCAACATCACTGCCATGGGCAGGGACACCTTCCACTAGACCAGGTTGCTCAAAGTCATGTCCAACCTTGTCTTGAACACTGCCAGGAATGGTGTGTCCAAAGCTTTTCTGGGCAACCTGTGCCAGTGCCTCACCACTCTCACAGTAAAGAACTTCCTTCTTTCTAATCTAAATCTATCCTCTTTCAGTTTAAAACCATTCCCCCTTGTCCTATCCCTACAGACCCAAGTCAGAAGTCTCTCTCTAAATTTGTTGTTGGCTCCTTTAGGCACTGGAAGGTTGCTATAAGGTCTCCCTGGAGCCTTCTCTTCTCCGAGCAGATCAACCCCATCTCTATCAGTCTGTCTTCAATAGGAGAGGTGCTCCAGCCCTTGGAGCATCTTCATGGCCTCCTCTGGACTCACTCCCACAGGTCCAAATCCTGCTTGTTCTGGGGGCTCCAGAGCTGAACGCAGTACTGCAGGTTGGGT
>JANHGB010051590.1:0-16254 GCA_026283785.1 Coracopsis vasa
AAATAAAGGCTTAAAAGTTAAAATTAAAAAGTGTTAACAAAAGCCTAAGCACAAATAAGCCCAGTAATTACAAGATAACAGAATAATTTCCTGGTTTCAACCTACAAAATAATCCATGGCACTGATGATAAGACTGCTTCATGGGATTCTCATCAAGTCTCTACTCTATTTCCCCCAATAAGGTGTCAAATTGAAAAAAACAAAAATGTTGTTTTACTGGTATTACTGCCAAAGTAATTCTAGTTCTGGTGCAGAAGGATGTAAAGAGCGTAATTAGAAGAGAAGAAATTAAGCACTTTCCAACCTACAAATCACAGCTGCTACCACAAGCTTCTCTCCTGCTCTCTTTCCTGTGTAAACTCTACACGGTGATCACAGAACTCTAGACACACTAGACAATATTTTGAAATACTTGGTCTTGTGGAATCACTTAAACTCAATGTACACACAAATATCATACAACAGAAGCAATTTAAATATTTTTCTTATGCAAGAAACATCCCTACACACTACAAGTAAATGGCGCATTTGCCTAGGCTCATTCAATTGTGAGCAAATTTAAAAATTAAACATCATTATGGATCTGAAATAATCCAGGGAAGAAATCTTTGGTACCAGCATCACGGGACTCTGGATTCCTCAGCTAAATCTATTACTGCATGGGTTGTTCAGCCACAGTAAAAAAATCATAGAATCATAGAATAGTTAGGGTTGGAAAGGAACTTAAGATCATCAAGTTCCAACCCCCTGCCATAGGCAGGGGCACCTCACACTAAATCATGTTACCCAAGGCTCTGTCCAACCCAGCCTTGAACACCGCCAGGGATGGAGCATTCACAACTACCTTGGGCAACCCATTCCAGTGCCTCACCACTCATACAGTAAAGAACTTCTTCCATATATCCAATGTAAACTTCCCCTGTTTAAGTCTGAACCCATTACCCCTTGTCCTATCACTACAGTCCCTAATGAAGACTCCATCCCCAGCATCCTTCTAGGACCCCTACAGATACTGGAAGGCTGCTATGAGGTATCCATGCAACCTTCTCTTCTCCAGGCTGAACAGCCCCAACTTCCTCAGCCTCTCTTCATACGGGAGGTGCTCCAGTCCCCTGATCATCCTCGTGGCACTCCTCTGGACTTGTTCCAACAGTTCCATGTCCTTTTTATGTTGAGGACACCAGAACTGTACATAATATTCCAAGTGAGGTCTCACAAGAGCAGAGTAGATGAGCAGGATCACCTCCTTCGACCTGCTGGTCACACTACTTTTGATACAGCCCAGGACGTGGTTGGCTTTCTGGGCTGCGAGCGCACATTGCCAGCTCATATTAAGTTTCTCATCAACCAACTTTTCATCACTCCTGTTTGCTGATGATGACATAACAGATCATAGGCATGTAACTTTTTTTTCCTTTTTTTACACTTGCAAGCATAAATATAGTGGCAAGAGGAAATGGTGTTGGAGATAGATATGTTGTATGACAAATCAAAATGTTGATGGTCATGTTGACTGGATTGCAAGAAATCACGGTTTATCCATTATACATCAGTAATGTCAAGAAACCTTTATAAAAGGTACTGTGCTTATAATAATGCTTAGTGGCCACTTAAAACATTAATTGTGTACAATGAATTTATAATGAAAATTATCATAAACATTTTTAAGCATGTTATGTTTTATTATGATGAATCATCTTTTATTAAGATCAATGTTTATATTATTTTTTCTCAATCTCATAGTTAAATGAAAAGTATTGCTTTTAAAGGAAAAATAATTGAAGGAACTTCACAGATTTGACAAAAAAACCCAACTATATTACAGCTGACTGTACTTTAAGAGTAAAGGGAAAGATCACAGTCACATTTCACACCACACCTTTTAATACTTTTTGGGTGCTAAATGAAAGTTGTGTTCTTACTATATTTTTTTGTTGTTGTTATATAATTAGTTTTACTTCCCAAATACAAAGAAGCTTTTTCTAAGGGAAGCTTATGGCTTAAAAAGAGAGACTGAACATTTTTAATCTCAGCATAAGGTCCATGTACTATGTAAGGCCACATTTTAATAAGTATTTTTTTTTCACAGACCTTTCCTTTTTTTGACTAGTTTCTCAGTAGGAAAGGACTAGATAAGATTAAATGCATTTTTTCTCTAGCAAAGTTTTTTTCTGTTAGGTTTTAAGTGTATTATTTGAAAGATATTTTTTCTCCAGTCAACAAAACCTGACCAGCAGAAGAAAATATATTCTAATTTTTGTATTTTGGATTCTCTTCTGGTTCACCCTAAGAGAACCCTTTAGCCAGAAGTACATGAAATATCTTAAGGGAAAAAAAAAATGTACAAGAAAAAAAAAGGCAAAACAATGCCCAAACATTTGTTCAAGTACAGCGATTAAAGAATACCATAACTCAGTTTTTCGTGTTATAAATCAACATATGTGCAAGCAAAGGTGAGCAACTGTCAGAAGATTACAGATTAGGAAAGTTTCATCTGCAAATGGCATAAAATCTACTCTTATTAGCATGTTGTTGCAATTGTGCAATAGTTCTGCTTTCTGTATGAATGTTTCTGTGTAGGAGGGACGGGGGGAGGGAGGGAGGGAAAGGACGAGGGGGGAAGGAGAGAAAGGGGGAGAGAGGGAGGGAGGAAGGAGGGAAAGAAGGAACAGAGGAAAGAAGGAAGGGTAGAGGGGGAGGGAAGGAAGAGGGGAGGGAAAGAAGGAGGGAAGGAAGGATTTTATAAATCTAAGATTTGCATAAATCTGATGGAGAAGAATGAATAACTGGGCCAAACAGTCCAGGATTTGTTGTAATGATTCATCCACCATATTGTTGCTGATTTCAAGATGTGCAAGTAGTGTAAATCAGCATTGATTAGGCCCACAGCTTATTTATCTAAATTAGTTGAAATTATATTTTAAATGATTTATCAAGTAACATTCTAAGTAATTATAAGGAAAAATGTTACTCTCAGAGGACTGTGGCTTCAGAACTGGCAGTGGCATATATGTCTTTGACCCAATTATCTGAACTACTGACATTGAAAAAGAAAAAATCCCTAGGGGAGCAAGAAAAGCCAGAACAAAACTGACAAGAACTGGGCAGTCTTTGAAAATTCACTGTGTTGAAATGAACCATTTCAGGCTAGGGAAAATACAGTAGCTATACTTTCATGAAAAGCTAGAGCTCTTAAGCTAGACTTTTGTGTATGCTAGAAGGAGTCAATATCAAGGAGGAAGCCACATCTTATAAAACAGTTACAATCAGGAAACTAGTTAACTAAGATTGGGAGTACAAGGTATGTAAGTCTTATTTGGGGGAATCAATTAGTTACTGAGATACAGTTAAATTAGTTCTTAAAATGTATTTTTGTTTTGTTTTGAAGAAAATTCCTGAGATATATTTTAAAATGAAAGCACTCACCTTTTCCATTACAAGATGAAAAGTAGCTTTTATTTTATTTTATTTTATTTTCAAAACTTTATTTTTCTACCTGAAAGTTTGCAATAAGGTTTATGATTTTGTTCAATAATAGATTCTGATGAAGTATAATTTTTTATAAAAACTATTTTGACAAATACCCACTGTCTTGCTTCAGGTATATTTTGAAATAGATTTAGAAAGGTAATAGAGTCCTCAGGTAGCTCCGTTTTTCATCCACTTTTAGAAGTAAAAGGGGTCAGCTGTCTGGTTCCTGCTGGCTGACCCAAATAAGCTAAGTTGAAAGTCTGCAACTAATTAAGTATCTTAGTGGCCGGTTGGAGAAGGCTTGAAAGGCTATTAGTGTAGAATTATTTAAATTAATGTTTCATTTTGAAATTAATTTGATTAACTAATGAGGAAGTCAACTCATACTGCAAAGCCAGGTAAAAGAAATATAATGAAGTCTCTGTAATAGATAATATACTTTGTTATTTTTTCTTATATTTATATTTTATACAGTATGCACAGTATGGTCATGTACAAAATAAAACTTACATTTTTAAAGGGTTTGGGTACTTGTTTTCCTTTTCTTCCAGTAAATTCCGTTCAGTGTGATTAAAAATCATTCATGCAATGGAAGGGGGAATCTGGGGAAGGGATGGGAAGGAGTAAATTTGACCTCAATGGGGATTAATGATTACTGAAAAACTACTTCTTCAGATACCCAAACCATTACTTTCTTCTTTTTTACTGTCATAAAGATGTTAATTAAACAATAACAAAAATCTGAAGAAAGACTGTCCCAACGTAAAATGAAGAAAACATTTTATTTCACTATATCACCTGTAGCTCTGAAGTCTTCAATGAGTTGACATCAAAAAACTTGTTACACCTACCTTACCTTTACTAATTTCTGTTGTGAAGGATTTAAATAATTAGCAAATTTTTTAAAATCATTCCCTTTCGGACTGAAACTTTTCGGATTCTCTTTTTAGAACCTGAAATTTTATTACGAAGTTTTTCACCAAAGCATCACTTCCCTTCCACCCCCCTTCAATGGAAACTCATAATAGCATTAAAAAAATCTCACCTCTCTGCTAGGTAATCTCTGGTTTCAAAATGACAATTTGGCATCTTCCTGAGTTTTCATATGTCACTTTCCAGCAGGGTATCAAAGTAACTCCCTTTATTAAGAGAAATAAATTGGGGCTTTGTCTCCATTCCATTTCACTTTATCCCTTTGTGTTAATAACAGAAAATAATTTACTGAAGGGATAACAAAACTCAAAGAAGTGAGCTATATGCATTGTTCAGAACATGATGGTGTTTGAGGACATTCTCATCAGATTAGTGAATTCCTCAATCTTATTTCTATTGTTACTGGATATTTGTCCTCTTTTCTTAGAAGTCCGATGAGGTTTAGCTGTCAGGTAGACTGAAAACTGCAAGAAAAGAAAAAAAAAAACAGTTAGCTAATTTATCAGTCTCACAAAGGACTTTAAAACACAGACAGAAATATTGAATAGAACTGAACATTCAGTATGGAAGCACTAGAAAGTTATTAAGGCCCTGTAGACTTGAGTTTCTCTGAAAACAAGTCTCTACACAGTGTGTATCTTCTGGGGGGGGGAAGGAAGGTTTCGGAGTTTTGCTTTTCTTGGGGATGATTTTATTTTTAGAGAAGAGAAAAATAAGCCTTGAGAACACAAATGGGAAGATTATCACAGCTCACATGGAATCTTAACAAACGGACAAATCTTTCAGTCCTTGCTAGGTCATATGTGACTGTTGAGGTGGTTTGAAGGCTCCCTCAGCACTGGATTCAGTTAACCTGCAGTTGCTTGAAGTGCTCCCCCTTCTCTGGTACCCTCCACTCTAATTCAGTGACATACTCAAAACAATGTATTGAAAAAGTTGTGAATAAATTTCAGATTCATCAGCCTTCTATACAGTGAGCTTGAAATGCACACTCAGAAATGGCTGTGTTATGTTTGCCCTTCTGCGGCGGTGGACATCGCCACCCAACTTGACCTTTATTTCCTAATTCTGCTGGAGTGATAGCCATCAGTGGTGGTTGTAATGGATGTGTTTGGATCTGACTCAATTCTGGCGAGACAGATAACAACACAATAGCCAAGGGCTAATCTGATCAATTTGTACCACCATTGCCCAGCCATAATCCTGGTGAAGATCTGACTCACCCAAGACTCTGTAGTCAGTATGCAAACATGACTACAAGTCAATCATCTTACTCATAAATACTGGACAACCCAGGGCCTATTGAGATCTCCTGCATGGCAGCAGGCTGAATGCCAGGATCTCCTCTTGAGGAAGAACACTTCTCAAGGTTAATTCTTCAGATTGACAGATTCCTTTCTATAACAGATTCTCAGTAAGTGATTAATAGCATATTAAACTTTAAAATCTTAGCTAAGAGATATAAAGGATTGATTGTGCATATATAATCCTTTAGACATAAACTGTTGACCAAGCCTGGGACTAAGTCTGGGTCTAGCCACACCTAGACTCCTCAATGAGAGGAGTTTAGAAAGCAAGGGGGTCGTCTCTGGGCTTCATGACTCAATTGGATGGTCTCCCTGCAGTTTTGTCTAAACCTGTTCTCTGTGCAGTAAATGATCATGTGCACCTTGCCATCAAATCTTGTTAAACCACTGTCACATTTACTATCAAAATTTGCTAATCACTGTTTCATATCATTAAACATATTTCTACTTCTCTCTTACAAGTGAAGTGCATTACTCCATCCATGACACGTTCTGAGTATGCAGTATTGCGTTTAGCTGTGTTCACTTACTACTTTACCACAAAGAATCCTTCAGATGGAAAACCAGGGTAGTTCAGAGCATGCTGGGTTTATGGCATCTCTGAAGCAGCTATCAAAATAGTGCAGACCTAGTCAGTTAAGTGCTGAACAAGATGAGATAGTGAGGTTAACATTTTTCTGAAAGATAAGGAGCTAAGCAGCATCACCCTCACACAGATTACATTTCATAACTGCTACATCAGTGATAGCTAGCAATATTGCTCAGAATCAAAGTTTTATTGGAATCATAAAACAACTGCTCAGTGATAACTTAATTGAATTATTTATCCTTTAAGGGCAGAGGTTTTACATTTCAATTCACTAAAATTTGAATTCCTGTTGAATTTCATGACTCCAACCACTTAAAACAAACACAAAATTCCTGCTTTAGTGTTATCTTATGTATAAATTTATGTAACTGATATATATTAAAAAAATAGTTAGAAAGAGCAGTCTGCTGGTAACAATAGCAGCTGAAATGTGCCTAGCTGTCAACACATCTAATTCAGTTGGGCAGTTTGAAAAATGTGTCATAGCAGCATTTATCACTGATATTACAGAAGGTTCATTTTGTTTTTCCAGTCTGAGGGGCAGTGTAAGACAGGAGTGAGAAAAACATGGGAGGAAAAGCCCTGCAGACATCAGGGTCAGTGAAGGAGGGGGAGGAGGTGCTCCAGGCACCAGAGCTGAGGTTCCTCTCTGCAGCCCATGGAGAAGACCATGGTGAAGCAGGTTGTCTTGCTGCAGCCTATAGAGAGGATCACACCAAAGCAGATACCCACCCTGCAGGCCATGGAGGTTCCCACACTGTAGAAGGCAGATGAAGGAAGCCGCAGCCCGTGAAGACCCCACACAGGAGCATATTTTCTGGCACGACATGTGACCTGTGGGAGCAGTTCTTGAAGGACTTTATCTCATGGGAGGGACTCCATACTAGAGCAGAGGAACAGCATGAGGAGAAAGGAGCAACAGAGACTAAACATTGTGAATTGACTTACAACCCCATTTCACATCCCCCTTTGCCACTCGGGGGTTGTGAGGAGGTAGAACAGTCAGTAGTGAAGCTGACCCTGGGAAGAAGGTAGGAGTGGGGAAGAAGTTGTTTTTAGTTTTGTTCTTATTTGCCACCATCTTACTCTCTTTCTAATTGATAATATATTAATCTTCCCTAAGCTGGTTATTTTTTTCCTGTGACAATAAATGGTGAGTGATCTGCCTGTCTTTATGTTGACCCATGAGATTTTTCATCTTGTTTTCTCTGTCTGTCTTGCCAAGGAAGAGGAGTGAGAGAGCAGAAAGATGGGCACCTGGAAGCCAGCCAAGGTTAAGCTACACCAGAGACTATGCAGGTATATATTGTGTAATGTCCCTATTACAAGAATTCTGGATGGTGAAGAAATACAAAGGTGATGGACCAAGCAATTGTCTTAGCTTGTGTTCTCTTTCTTAATAGCATCCCCATTGTCACTGTCTGAGACTGCCAGTTAGACAGGCTGACCCAGACTGTCTAACTCAGTAGGACATTTCCTGTGTTCTGGTACTCTTATGTGGAACTGAGGTAATAATGTTTAGATTTTTGGTAATAATGGTTAGGTTTTTTTTCTGGTGTTTTTATTTCCTTTTAAAAAAATTGCTGGTTATGAAATGAAGCTGTTTTGTGCAGTTATGTCATGAGGTCAGAAAGACACAGATACTGACAAAGATTAGATGTTGATATAGATAAATAAAAACCCACACATAGCCAGAAGTTATTCTGTTGGGAGTATTTTCAGTGTGATGAATATAAAAATTTGCAAACCTGTGCAGTTCGTTAACAATTCCTGGCATCAGATGTCAGGAGGTACAATCAGTCATTATTCCAAACATTGCCTTACCTGAGCAAAATGGCAAAAACCTTTGTTCTGCTTGGCTTGGAATTAAATGAGGTAAGACTTGCAGGGAGATGTAATATGTTTCATTTGACTGCTATAACTGAGAAAAATAGCAACATTTTGGACACCAAAAAATTTCCACAACTCTGTAAGAGAATTTAAGTGGACTACATTTTCTCCTCTTTTCATATCACCTACTTCTCCACATGATCGCATGTCAAGAGATTTCAGTAACCACAGCTCCATCTATTTATAAAAGGGGTACATTTATTTTGAAGTGCCAAAGTAGCATTCCAACATTTTCTGTGACATGAACAAATGATGACCAGAACAGTAGGAAAATTGATATATTTGTTTCACTTTTTGATTCCTTAACAGCTGATTTTCTTTCGTATCATAAACATCCTTCCTTAAATGAAAATAGAGTTAAACACCCACTCATCCAGGTTTGGCTTATGAACAAAACAAGCAAGCAAGAAAACAAAATAAATATATGCTGAGATAGTAAAATCCACTTGAATTTTTTATATGTTTGGCTGCTCAAATTTCTTATAAAATTGAGAGAATATTTCTTGTATATCAGTCTCAGGTTACAGACCACATTGTCTTTTTGGTATGTCATGAAGAACTCCATAGTTATTTTCCTAGAGTTAAAAAAATCCCACAAACAAAACCTCAAAAGCCCCACCCCGTCCCTCATCCACAAACTACCTAATAATCAGCAACATTGAGTTCTATGGGGATATCACAAAAGAAGATCAATTGGTTCTCCTTCATAGGAGAGCATGGTACATGCAGGTAAGGTCTAGTTAGATTTATCACTGTTTATGCGAAGGAAAGGTACTGTAAGAAAGATTGATGCATGTGAGAAAGAATGGCTGCAACCTTGACAAGGGTGGGAAGGAAATTTAGCATTATGAACATGTCATATGAGACAATGGAGTCCTATCCCTGTGTCAGGTGTGACAATGGAAGAATGGCCCCTTCAGATCCTTTCAGGTCTCTTAAAGTTACACCTGAGAAGAATCATACAACTCTGTCCAACAATACCTTTCACCTTCTTTATGATACTTACAGGTGATTGTCAAGCTAATTGGTCAATGAGAAACTGAACATGAGCTGGCAGTGCGTGCTCGCAGCCCAGAAAGCCAACTGTATCCTGGGTTGCATCAAAAGGAGTGTGACCAGCAGGTCAAAGGAGGTGATCCTGCCCATCTACTCTGCTCTCATGACACCTCATTTGGAATATTGTGTGCAGTTCTGGTGTCCTCAACATAAAAAGGACATGGAACTGATGATCAGGGGACTGGAGCACCTCCCGTATGAAGACAGGCTGAGAAAGTCGGGGCTGTTCATCCTGGAGAAGAGAAGGTTGTGTGAAGACCTCATAGCAGCCTTCCAGTATCTAAAGGGGGCTTATAAGGATGGTGGAGAGGGACTCTTCATTAGGGACTGTAGTGGTAGGACAAGGTGTAATGAGTTCAAACTTCAACAGGGGAAGTTCAGATTAGATATAAGGAAGACGTTGTTTACTGTGAGGGTGGTGAGGCACTGGAATGGATTGCCCAAGGAAGTTGTGAACGCTCCATCCTTGGTGGTGCTCAAGGCCAGATTGGACAGAGGCTTGGGTGACATGGTTTAGTGTGAGGTGTCCCTGCCCATGGCAGGGGGGTTGGAAATAGATGATCTTAAAGTACTTTCCAAACCTAACTATTCTATGATTCTATAAAACCAGAAGAAACTGATAAGACAAATAAAAAACAAATAGTAGCTGACTTTGAAGCACCTTTCAGACCTTGATATTCTTTCTTGAAGGACACTGCCTTTTTTTTTATTATTTATTGGCTACTGCTGACTGATCATAATGAGGCAATAAGAAAATATAAATCATGCCAATCTAAACCAGTCTGTTTTATAAGGCTATGCAAGTTATGTTTCCATCTAACATATTTAAGAGAAAGTGTCACATTTGCAGAACATTAAATGAATTTCAGCCTGTTCTTTCATATAGCTTTACACCAGGTTCAGTGTCTGATCATAACAGTCAGTGATCATTACATGGTTGAGACAGGGTTGTTACTTCGTAGCATATGCAGTTTGGATTATGCATTTTAATATAGATTTTGTGAAAGTAGCCTGGCCTCCTCAATTCTTCAGACAAAGTAAGTCATACTGAAAATTTTATTTTCAGGAACCCACCCATATTTTCTCTTTTGTTTCTTTTTGTCTATGCTGACAATCCATCAGTCTGTGCATCTGACACTACATTAAGAGGTGGGTTTCATTTCCAATGCAATATGATTGTAACTGATGAATTTCTTTTCTGTATTTCTGTATATGACTTTCTGGCCCAACTGTGTGCACCTTACACTTGATTTGCATGTGCTATAACTCTGAAGTTCTTAAACATGAGAATTCACTGTAGCCTGCAGGATTCACACATGCAAGGTCGTGTAAAGCCAGTCAGGCTCCTCCAAGACAATATATTTAGACAAAAGAAAGATACATTTTGGAGTGATATGAAGAAAAGAGTTTAGGTTAAACTTTCTGCAATACACATTTCACATTGTAGAAAATGATATTGCCATATTTGAGTTATGTGTATACTCATTGTCTTTTGATATTTGTATGCAGTCCAAATAAGCATTTTTATTCAGATCAGGCGTGTACTTTTTAATTAAATCTTCTGATTAAATACAGTTACTATGCTTTCTTTACTAAGATAAATATCAGGTCCGCAACACCAAATGTTTTGGGGTTTAGGTGTGCTCCTTTTGATCCATGCTACTTGCTATTATAGTCTTTGTTTCCTAACATAGCAGGAAAGTTTGGTGTTGATAATACTAGCAAGTTCCTTACATTTGCAGAAACAGCAGAGTAAATATTTTGTATTGGTGAGCTTACTATCTTTTATTAATGAAAAATACCTTTTTGGAAATCATCCAAAACAGAATAATATTGATGTGAACATCTTGAATTTCTTGTCTTTCTGAACTTCAGGATCTGTAAAGAGCTCAGTAAGTCTGAGAATCAGAGGTGTGCAGCTGAGGATCATACCAATGAGGATCCTACCAATATTGTGATGTAATTTTTCTCATTAGCATTTAAAAAATTTGGTTTAATAGTATCTCTTAAAAGGGGTCTTTGGTGCCTCAGGTCAGACATACACAAGAAAGAGAGACAGGAGGAGGAACATGCAGCTGGAGAGGCACTCTTGAAAGGATGCACTCTATACCAAAGGAGAGTCCTCCTGAGGGGCTGGTCCACGGGTGACCCATGCTAAGGCAGGGTGACCGCTGAGGGACCGAGGCCTATGGGCCACCCATGCCAAGACAGGTACACTGACAAGCAAAAACCAGCAGGGAAAAATGAATAAGAAGCAAAAGCAACAGTAAGAAACCACTAATGCACATGATCACACACCCCAACCCCAGTGCTACCCATCAGCTCTTTGGACAAAATGAGACAGACTGAGTGTAACCTGCATTGAAAACAAGGGAAGTAGACAATGAACTAGAAAAGATGTTAGACTTAAGCTGAATGTTGAGAAGGAGGAGAAAAACTATTTATTTATTTGTTTAGTTATAGTGTGAAGGGTTTTTTCCCTTACAGTTGTAATGAATGATAAGAAGTCATTGTTAATTTTCCATAAATTTCATGAAGAATTCCCTGAGTCAAGAGTGGTTTTGTTGCAAGAATAATTCAGATGAGACGGCTTGTCTTTAAGACATTGTTGTTTGTAATGTATGATTGGATGCAGAAATATTTTTGTGATGTGGTTTGCTTCTTGCTGTTATTATATGTAGCTGCATTTCTGTTGTAAAGCTTGTTGCAATGATATGGACACAGCACTGGGATAGCTAAGGTGGAAAATATATTCATGGGTTCCTATTCCATACAATATGAGAAGGTTAATATATATCACATACACCCTTTCACCCTAACTCCAGAAAGCCATTGGGATTCTCAACTGTATAGTTTCTTTTATTCTTACAGCTTTATTTTATTGGGTTGGTTTCCTCCTCTGATTACCTATATTTCACAAATCAGGGTCTATTAGAGTGAAAATAAATCACACATTAAGCAGAGGAAACTGAAGACTGCAGTACTTCTCTATAGACAGCAGTTGCAGCTTTCTTTTGGTAAAATACAGTTCAGAGTCATAGATCCTTTTGGAGAAACACTGCAACTCCTGCTTTCTTCTGCATTTGTAGTATGTGTCACAGTATTTTTTCATATGAAGAGAGAATGTTTTGAAACCCTCAGTCTTCCTGTTTGTAATTTTTTCATCTCAGGTAACTGTTTTTGCAAAACACAAAATCCAGTGTGTGATTGTATTTGGGTTGTGTTTTTCCTCAAATAGTCATTAGTGACAGAACTAGCTAGTTTAAGTCTTAGCGTTAACATATGGTACTAATAAATGAGAGCAGAGATGTATTTTAGTCTGACTGTTTGACGCACTTTAAGAATATTTTTCCCCCAAAAAAAATTACATTCTGGTCCATTGTTGTTTTTTGCCTCTTAATTGTGTTTTCTTACAAAACTGCTTTTCTTTGTAAAATATCTATCATATGTCAAATAATTTAAACATAATATTGTGCAATTCAGTGACCTACTTGCAGAGGACTAGTATAACAAAGTAACAATTTGCTGAGAGCCTGAAGAGAAGAAAATACAAGAAATATTTTGGTGGTTGTATTATGCAGTTTGAACACTGGAAACCCATGGACAAGAAATTAATTGTCTTATTCTTTTATGCCATGATCTAAACTAGACACAGAAGACAAATCAAATAACAGACTATGCTCCTGTCTTTCTATATATTTACCTCACTGCAACATGCAAGTATAGAAAACAGGTATTTATGTTGGACACTAATGTATAAATCAAGAAGAAAGCAACCTTTATCTTTTTAAAAGAGGCAAAAAACTCTCAATCAAAAATCAAACATCAAAGTAAAGCTTATCTTGTTATCTAGAAACACATTCCTGTTTTTTATAAGAAACTGAAACTGGAATATCATATTTGTTTAGTGGCATTTACTAATATATTTGAATAGGCTTTACTTGGGTCAGATATACATGAGCAGAACAGATACAGACTGATGAAAAATTAGGCTTCACTTACCCACTTTAAGCTTTTTTGCATTTTGTGAAGCATCATGACCAATAAGCACAACTGAAATACAGATGTTGTTGTATGAGCTGGATGAGCAGTGAAGTGGATTGAAAATTAGCTGGATGGTTAGGCCCAAAGGGCCCATCATCTGGATGACGTGGCAGACTATACCCTCAGCAAAATTTCAGATGACATCAACTGGGACGGGTGGCTCATATGGCAGAGTGCTGCCATCCAGAGAGACCTTGACAAACCTAGAAAAGTCCATGGGATTTGATGGGATACACCCAGTTTGTCAGAGTGTTAGGAAACACTTTTTCACTGTGATGGTGACTGAATACAGACACAGGTTGCCTAGGGAGCTTGTGGAATCTCCATCCTTGGAGACACTCAAAACCTGCCTGGACACAGTCCTGGGCAGATGGCTCTATGTGGCTCTGCCTGAGCAGGTCCCTTCAACGTGAACCATTCTGTGATTCAGTGAATCTCTAGAAATTAGGAAGTTTGAAAGCAAAACATTCCATACACTGGGTTACAAAAAAAAAAATAAAAAAAAAATAGCAGAGTTGCTCTTTTCTGAAGATAATAATAGTAATGGTTTTAAAGAATTCTCTTCCAAGGAAATATTTTCTTTTAAATCATATAGCAGAATTGTAAGAAAGAGAGGAATGAATCTTTGAAAAAACATTTTTCAGGGAATAGTTCATGGCCTGGCATAAAAAGGAGAAGCTAACAAAACAGCACTTTCACCGAAAGCTGAGATTATGGGAATGTGGTCCTAGTAATTTCCTTTTACTTATGTGCTGTGATCTTCCAGTTTTATATATCTGTATCTAATAGTCACACTGAGTATTTTTTGCTATTAGTAAGTCTTGTATTTTACAACTCAAATCTTGTGGTTATAGTGTACAACTTCCTGTTAACTCTTCTATTTTTTTAATGCCTTTGGCAGTTTTCCTACTACTAAATCTGAACGGCAAAATATCAAAATGAACTGCAAATTAAAACAAGTACTTTAAAGGTGTATGTCCCCAGTAAGTAACTAATTCAGAAATATGTTGATTTCTTTCCAGTAATTTTCTTATTCTTTTCAAAACTCTGGATCTTATCAGGGTATATTGCACTGACTATGACCTATACTAATTGAAAGCAGGATATATTTACTAAAAGATTGTTCTAATAACTGGAAAAAAACAAAACCAAACAAGCCACAAAACAAACCAAAATGAAAAGCACCACTCATGAAAACTCATCCCTTTGTTTCTATAATAATTGACGAAATTACTTTTGAAAATGCAGAGTTCGTCAACCCTACCTTTTAAAAAGTGATGCTACAGCAGACAGTCTTCAGGGAAGACATTCAAGAGAGTTGTTTGAGTGAATTTTCTTCAAGAATTTAAGCTTGGCCCCTAGAGCAAATGAGAAACCTGCCTTAAAAGGAAGTTGCTGCCAAGAGATGTCCTGCCTCTGGGAATTTGTCAGTGAAAGAGGTGCATGGCCAGGTCAGACTTTCATTTTATATGTTTTGCCAAGTGTCACCACAAAGCAGAAAATATATCCTAGCTCAGATAGAACTTGAACAGCCACAAGCCATATTCCATATTGTAAAACTTGGAAGATAATAGAACATATATTTTTCCTTCTGAACAAAGGAAAGGAAGGAAAGTAATCAGAAACTAAGCATGCTCAGAAATGTATGTGGGAACAGGCATAAAGATTTTTACATCACATGAGACTTTTTAAAATATAAATTTAATGTATGATTTGATGTATGTATTGCAAATAAGAAAAAAAATAAGACATGCAATAAGCATTGCAAAATATGTGACATTTTAAAATTCCCTTAATGAATAGCCAAAAATACTATTGGAACCCTGGTCTGAGAGAATTTTTTTGTATTTATGGCATTTAAGCCTACACTACATGAAAGACTTTCAAAGTGTAAGATTATGAATGGATACTACTGTTGAGATTACTATGAACTGTAAAATTCAGTGTAGTGCCAGAAACTGCCAGCTGGAAAGAAGACAGGGGAATATCAACAGACTGCCTTCAGAAGGAATCCTGATATGTTGATGTAATAGCCAGATAATTAAATGATTTGCCTGCTTTAATATTCCATTTACAAAGCACTCATTTAGCCTTTGAAGTGGAAGACTTTGGAGATCATATAAACATATCTTACGTTGAAAGCCATCTCTTAAAGAGCATTATACTTAGTTTTGTAAACATTAATCCTAATACATGAGTAACTGAGGTTGATGGAGGATAAGGAGGTGATTTGAGACAGCCAACATGCCCTGACCAACCAAGTGGCCTTCCATGATGAAGTAACTATATCACTGGACAAGGGAAGAGCTATGAATGTTGTACATCTGGACTTGTGTAAGGCCATTGACACGGTCCCCTATAACCTCCTCCTCTCTAACTTGGAGAAAAATGAATTTGATAGATGGACTGTTTAGTGGATGGGGAATTGGTGGGTGGTCACATCCAGATGGCAGTGATCAACGGTTCAATATCCAGATGGAGATCAGTGACAAGTGCTGTCCCTCAGGGGTCCATATGGGAACCAGTACTCTTTAATATCTTCCTCAAGGACATACACAACAGCTTCAGCAAGTTTGCAGACAACACCAAGCTGATTGGTTGACAACCCTGAGGGACAAGAAGAAGGAGTGGGAAAAGCTCAAGAAATGAGCTCATGTGAACCTCATGAGTTTCAACAAGGTGTCCTGGGTTCAGCTGTAACAGTTACTTTTCCTCCTTCTTAGTAGCTGGTGCAGTGCTATGTTTTCAACTTTAGTCTGAGAACAATGCTGGTAACACACTGATGTTTTTAGTTCTTGCTAAGTAAGAACTTACTTACTTAAGAACTTACTTACTTAGTAAGATGCTTACATCAATAAAGGATTTTTCAGCCTCATGCTCTGTCAGTGAGGGGCACGGGAAGCCGGGAGGAAGCAGAGACAGGACACCTGACCCAAACTAGCCAAAGGGGTATTCCATACCACA
>JANHGB010051592.1:5953-65382 GCA_026283785.1 Coracopsis vasa
TTTAGTCATCAGCGCGCTTGTAGTAAGCGTGGGTAAAGCCCTTCCCAAAATCTTCGTTCGCGAAGTCAAGCCATCACTATCATCACAAAAATAACTAAATTGATGCAAACACAAGAGCTAATGTAGCTGTTGACTACCTCAGAGCTTGCAGAGAAAGCACGGGATGAAGCAGCAGCTTGTGCCCCATGTCTGTGGGCAAAGACCCGAGTGTGCCAGGGCTTGCCACGGGAGGACTCTGCTGCTCTGGAGCATATTAAGGGCCCAGAGCTGCCTAACTATGTTTGCACTGTGCTGCCCTGAGATATGCCTGACAGACCCAATCTGGTTCATCTGTTTTGCTGTTGGGAGCTTGAAATGTGCAGATTTGGTAGTGGTGGTAGTGGAGAGTTTTGTCTTTGTCTTCAGCGCAGAAGTCTTAGCTAATCCCTCCAGAAGTGGATGCATAGCAGAATAAGGTATAAAACACCCTGTGCAATCTGAGATCCTGAGGTACAATGGAAGTTTCACACTCTCACTTTATCTATGTGTCTCAAATACTGGAGAAATAGTGTTCTTTCATTATGCAGTGAAAAGATAGTTGCAATTGTACAGATTTTAGTGTAACAGAATCAAATGTTAAACTCAAGTTTAAAGTTGACTTCTAAACTTTAAAAATGAGCAAGTTAAAATTTAACATTATTAGAAAGGAAACAGTGAGGTTTTGTCTGTGACTGTCTCATTTTCAGTTGAACGTGCAGAAACATTTCCTAGCTCATCAGATTACACCAGCACTGTGCATGCAGGGAGGCCAGGAAACTTCGCTGTTAGCATCCTGTGTCAGCTTGAGGCATCAGCTGCATGAAGAGAAGTGTTGAGGCAATCTCATAGGAGCAGATTAATCTGTCTCTCCTCACACTCCCATTCAGTCAGACTGAAGTACTTGTCTCCACAGCCCTTTCCGGGATGACAGGACATCTTTTGTAAAATGTATAAACATATCCTACTTGCTACTTAGGATTAGGAGTGATTCTTCCCCTCCCTTCCTGAATGTTCCCAGGGTTGCTATCCAGGGAGGGTCTTGTAACAATACTTGAACATTACAGTAGCTTACTGTGTCTTCTCCATGCTTCCCAGATGATAAAATTATTCATTTTACTAATGAAATCAAATCAGTGATTTGATATCAAGCTGTTAACCTTTAGTAGCTGTCTTGTAGCTTTCCTTGGGTAGATGTATCAAGGGACAGCTTCAGGAGGTTTCAGTGAGTCTGGTCGATTTTATGTCTCTGTGGATGTGGGTTGCATGAATTAGCCATTATAGCAATGCAGAAGTGCCCAAGCTAGGTCGGTGATAGTGAGACCAACAGCACACAGGTGCTGTAGCATGGGATGAAGGAATGGCAATGCTGGGAAACACCAGTTACCAGTGACTTGCTGTCTGCAGGAGTGAGAAGCAATGTATATGTCATGGAAACAGCATTTCTGACACCAGAGTCTTCCCAATCTTAGTGTCTTCAGTGATAAGCCTTTGGCTTCTGCAGTGCTCTGCTTCCCCCTCTGATGGAGGTCTCAGTGGCCATAGGTCACTATGGGAAATATGGGCTGGTCCAAGGGGAATATCACTGCAAGGCAGCAAAGCTGTAGTCCAGGAAGATGTTATGGCAGTATCTCCAAGTCAAAATACTGTGATTTGAGGGCATGTTACTTTTTTTTTAAGGGAGAAGGAAGATCTTCGTGTAGAAAGGAGATATTTTTCATTAAAATCTAGTTGAATACAAAAGCTAATTAGATTTTCTTTCAAAGCCCTTTCCCCCACACACTACCAGACAGTCACGTGTGATGCCAACATAAATTATCTGTTGTCTGTAGTCTTCAATAGCTCTGTACCTACATTGGCCCAGCAGTCAGAATTAGTGTTTTACCCATGCTTCTGCCCTACAGAAAATATATTTTAGGAGTGCAACCTAGGTTAGATGATGAAATGGTCAGCATTTTAATTGCAAGAGAGGAAAAGGAGAGACGGGATGGGCAAAGGAAGGCAGCCAGGGTATCTGAAACAAGATGGTAGCATGACTCTCGTAGAAAATATGCTTTCCTTTGATGAAGCTGTTTCTTAAGACAGCTGTGATTCTGCTAGAGGTTAGCACCATGCTAATCCTCCCAAAGAAGTTAAATAAAGCCACATATTTAATTTTCCTGAACTCTGTAACCAGAAGGGGAGTTATTGTGTAATTGCTAGTGGTCTATTTAATAGAAGTCAAAAAGTTTTTGAAATAAGAGTGTATCAGGTTTTAAGAAGCAAGAAAACCTAAGCAGTTTCCTCTTTTTTGGCACATCTTACAGTGTTATTTTAGGTGTGAAGCAGCTCAAGTGAGAGGTCAGCCATAAATCCCTATAATGTTTTATTGGTTCTATTTTATACTGGAGATCAAAGATTGGAACTGTAAGCCTATCTTCATGTTGAGTCCAAGGACTTCACTTTTGACACCAGCAGGTTGTCAGGGTCTTGATATTTTGATAATCTCAGGCTGAGTAACAAAGAGTTGCTCGAAACCTGAATTCATAGAAGTGTTGATACAACTCTTGAGTAGAAATCCTGTCTCATAAACAAATTGCCTATTTCCTTTGAGTGTCTTTTAGTGCATAAGCAAGAGGCTTGCTGAGCCCACTCCATTGTTGGACCTCAGCATCCTCCTCCCAGTTCTGGGGGAGAGCAAGCAGCTGATAGGAACTCAGTTAATACAGTCCCTCCCCAATGGACTGGCAGTGGGAGAAGGGATCACCTTGGGAGTCAGTAACATTGTAACCAACCCAAACCAAGCATGAGTGGGCAGCCAGAGCAGGGAGCAAAACTGCCCATGTGACTTTGTGAAAATAAGGGTTTATTTTTAACCAAAATTTGTTCCCTTTTGCCTTTGCTTAACTGATCAGTTTTCTCGTTTTGTTCCTTGAAAAGCTCCTGTAGTGCGTCATTGATGAGAGCTGCTCTGGCTAACCTGCTCTGAACCTGGCCAGTGAGTTAGTCCTTGCTGCAGCAGATGTTTCTGATTTTAAAGAGAAGAGGCATTTTTATCATCCCAGTATGTGTGTTCTCCCTCCCACTGCCCAGCTCCCTAGGAATGAGTCCGATGGTGGAAACTCACATTTGGTTTCCAGAAGCAATATATTGGCCAAAGAGGCAAAATAAACCAAACCTATGGCTCTCACAAGCAGGAGGTTAGATTTTCCTGTGTCCAAAGCAAATCACCATGCAGAGGAACTAAGCAGTGTGGCCAGCCATGGTTACAAGTCCATGTGTTTTATAATGCTGGAATGGTGATATGTAGGGAACCCCCAGCCCCAGAAGTGCCTTCTTTTGCTTTAGTTTTCCATTGCTGCCTACCACTTTGACATGCTGGGACATGTGGCTGCCTGTGGGGAGAGCCAATAGTGTGGAGTGGGGCTGTCAGGCAGTGCTGGAACACTAAGTCTCAAGCTGCATATTGTAGTGCTGGAGATTTCATGTGTAGGACTTGGAAACAGGGAGAGAGAAATCCTGTCTGTGATTTGATTTGAAATGCAGACCCACAGCTTCGAACATTGTGGATATCAGCCTTTCACTCAAAGAAATGCCCTTTCCAATATCTCTAGGGCCCTGCTAAGCTTGTGGGGAGAGATGATGTCTTTTATTAGTCTGACTTGATAGACAGAGATGAAAACCAGACAAGCTTTCACCACACAAGCCTTTCTTCAGCCCTGTTTTCTATGATATATTAATTAGAAAGGATTTCCTGGGGATGTAGGTCCTTTTTTTCATTGTGGAAGTTTTTTTCCCCAGCCCTACTGGGTCTCTCCAACTGCATTTCTAGATTCAACTACATTTATACATGCCCTTGTTCCTGCTTTATGATCCCTGTATAAGCCTGGGTGACTTTTATTTCCACCTGCAGTAAAACCAAACTGAGTGATGGGATCCCAACATAGGCACATCCTTAGCAATTTGCTAAGGAAACTGCTTCACACTGGAGGTGATATCCCTGGCAGTGTTTCAGCTAGCTGGATTTCTGCGTGCTGTGGCACTCCACAGGGCAGCTGGCAGATGCTGCTGTCTCTTGGCAGACAGTCACAGGAAGGGCAAAGCATTTAAAAGATGCAGGGCAACCTCTGGATATTTGAGGCAATGCTATGCAACCCTGATATTTTGCAAATCTGGGCACTAAAGATGTACTTAAGGAAATCTCTCATCCTGTGTCTCTTTCAGAAAGAGATGGAGATAATCCTGTTGCAAAAGTTTCTTCTGGGCAGCCCCTGGGATAACTCCTAAAACATCTCACTCTCCGAGTGTGACACAGTTGTGACATCTTTGTATGTCAAATGCTGGGCTTGCAACTACTAAGAATCCTTTCATCCCGTGACCATATCATGTTAAGGAAAGAGGAAATGTATAACTTAAACTTCTGTGCTTTGTGGCAGTTGGCTAATTCTCCATGTAGACTGTGAAGAGGAATCGTGATGTTAAAGCTGAGGGAGGTAGTTAGCCCTGACTGTCATGATGTTGAAAACAGGTTTCTTCTTTTAATTCAGTAAGGTAGATAAAATTGAAATACTTTCAATGCAAGGTCACATTGTCTTATGTTATGTGTGTATTTGCTGAGCCCAGGAAAAGATTGCTCCCCTGTAAGAATTTCTCCATGGTTTGGGTTAAGTTATCTTTGCCTAAAGTTTCTCTCCTGTAAAACAAGGGTAACACAGGTTGATGCTTCTGTATTTAACAGTAGGTTTGTTACAGCTAATTGCTTGGTGAGTGTTTAGTTCTGTAATTATGATCTGAGTTAAAGCTTTGCTTGTGTTTCACATCATGGAAAGTCCTTCCGTAGAATTATAGCCTCTTGAATCGAATATTAATCCTGTTCAAGTATACTTAAAACAAGCATCCTGTTGTTTTGCTATTCTTTGTGGATGGGCTTTCATGTATCATGTAAGCGTTTCTCTAGCAGACTGTTATTGCTGCAGGAGGTGTGAAGGGAAAGAGGATGTGCCAAGGCAGAGAAATATTCAGTGAGTACAGACCATTATCAGATAATCAGAGAGAAGGGGAGAGAGAAAAAAAGCTGTAAATGCAGCTTTTAATTTGGGTGGAAAAGGGCATGGGAACTTTTATTAAATTATTAGCACTTTGTTCGCTGTGACCCGAACTTCAGGGTCTCCTGGTGGTCATGGACGGCCTTAGGCAGGCAGGGATTTCCGATAGTCTATAAAGCTGTTTTCTCTCATTTCTGGTATGGGTTGTACCATTCATGCTAAATTTATAACCTTGTGGCATGAGTCCTTCCAGGCAGCATGGCAGAGCTCACGTACTAGATCTGTGAGTTATGAACGTACCAGTATTGTTAACTCACTGTTAACAACTGGAATAACAGAGTTGACGGCCTTTGTGTTGCGGGAAACAGTTTATCATAATCTGTGCCTTTGTGACCTTCCAGCTGAACCAGTGCTGCTGATTCATGTTGCAAGTGACTCCTTGACAGTCACAGACCGTACAGTTGAACTTTTGGCATTAATATGCACTGCAATTAGGATAGATTTATACCTGTCGTCTGGTGCCAAACCACAAATGTGTTTAAATATTTGAGAGCCTGTCCTTCAAAGCAAAGGGTAAATACAATGTGTATGCACTTGAGAAGAAAATGGACACTTAAGACTTTTTTCTTGCTGTTTTGAAGAACAGTTGTTCCCCTGGCATCCAGGTAGAAAAAGTTATCTCTGAAATCACCAAATAGGTGTCACAGAGTTTGGAAGACCTGGGGTTTGCCTGTCAGTCGCTTCCTGCTGCTCCTGTATTTATAGAGTGACACACAGAGCAATCAAACTGGAAACTAAATTAAATAGCTAAAATATTCTATGGCAACCAAGTAGAGCATTTCTCTGTGTTTTTCTGGAATGTGCCAGCCCACATTGCCACGCAAAGTAAACGAGGAATAACGTGGTTCTTCTATGAGGGCAGTTACTGATTCTTCACAAAGGTAAATAATGAGATGGGAAATAAGAATATGAAACTCTAATAATTACATTTGCTTCATTAAACAGCTGTTAAATATTATCTTTTCTGCAGACTTCACTTGGGAAATAACTCGGGGATGGTAGAAACACTTGGAGCTGCTCAGGTTTGATCTAGTGTGAATATGCTCCAAAGCCTTTGCTTTGTTGCTGTAGTCAGGTTTGGTAATTCAGTGTTCAGCAGCAGAAATATTGATTAGTTGAAAGGAGTTAGGACACAGGTTAAAAAAAAATCCCTGCCAGAAATTTCTGTTGACTGCCATTTTGTTCAAACAGTTGAGTATAGTAAAATAAGAATTGTTATCCCTCCATTTGCAAACACCATGTTAAATAGTCATAACTGGGTGCTCTTGTTTATCTCACTAACATCTACACATTCCTGTCTCTGCTGCAAAGCATGGCTCAATCTTTATTAGAGCCATGCACCACTCCTGTGATGCATGGGAAAAGCTTCATTTATGCTTTGCAGGGAACAGACTTGCATTATTTGCTTCATTACACAGTATTCAGTGGCAAAGCAAGAAACACAGTTCCCAAATGCAAGCTTTTCAGCTCCTGACTGCGAGGACCATGCTTCAGCATCAAGTCTCTTGACATGTTGAGCCTTCCTCATTCTTCCCACTGCCAAAATGGCAACGGGAAAAAAGTGGAAAACTGAGCAAACTTTGTGACCTTAAAAGCTGCAGAGTGAACTGTTTATATAATTGAGGATGCAGGATGCTCTAGGGTGTTTATTCCATTCCTTGAAGGGAAGCACTGGGAATAATTCCCAGCTTGGAGACGGACAGCTCCTTCTGGTCTCATTGAGGGATGGGGCTGACGTGAGTGTTGGTAGCCTTAGCCATGCCTGATTTCCTCTCATTTCAGAGGATTTGGTTTACTTATTCCGTACCAGCATGCCATTCATTACGTGATGTGGCTCTGCATGCATGATGCATCCCGGAGCTATGACGTAGCCACTCCTGGCACAGAGAACATGATCCTGAAGATTTAATGCATTTTCTCCTTTTGTGCGGTGTTGGGCCTGTATTTTACCAACTGGTCAGGGAAGCGTGGCCACAGAAAAGTCTCTACTAAAAGCCTGTATCTCACCAAGGCTCTCTTCTTTTCCAGGTGGTCCCAATGCTTCCCAAGCTGCTCTGTGAGGAGTTATGCAGTCTCAATCCCATGCAAGATAGACTGACATTCTCTGTGATGTGGAAATTGACTCCAGAAGGCAAGGTACCTCAAGTAACAGGCAGTCATCCTGCTAATCAGTCCTCCCTTGGTGGCCAGCCCCTACTCTTCCAGTCAGAGCGATAAAATGTCATTCCTTAACACCCAGGTGGACAGGAAAGGACTTATTGGTGAACAATACTGGAGGATGTAGGACTGTCCCTGTATCTTGTCTTACTGATGAGATACCATGGGACCTTAACTGGAATAACCTCACAACAGGGTGGGAAAGGAAGAATATTTGTATGAATTTCAGGAACTGAGAATTTCCTGCTCCTTTCCAGGTCACCTATCCATTTAATGATTTACCTTCAGCAGCAAGTCAAAGCTAATGCTTTGGGTGGGACAAGATATTCTTCCCTGACTGCAGCCCTGCCTTGTGCATGTAGATAGTTGTGCAATGCAGTGGATGTGGGCAGTATCCCTTTGTGGCCTCTCTGGTAAACAGACTGTATCATTCTCCTTCATTGCTGCAAATTACATAAATCCAAATAAAGCATGATAGCTCTTCAGCAAAGGCACAGCTCCATCCTCTGCATGTGTTATTTCCAGGCAGCAGTGGAGGCTGTCTATCAGTGCAGTAAGCTGCCTTCAGCTGCCTGCCAGATCTCCCCAAGTCTTCATTTCTTACCTTGACCCTCTCACACACTCTATTGCTAATCCTAGCAATCTTCTCTTTGGTGATCACAGGGTCCCCTCACTAATCGAGAAGGGCTAAAGACTGCCACTATCAGGAGACTCTCCAATCTATGTCAAGTGCACTTTTTGTAGTCAGAATTATTTTTTTTTAACCAAAAGCTGTGAGTTGTGCTTATGCACAACTCTTTCTGTGGAGAGTATTTCTTTTGCCAATTTGGTAATTCTTCACAAAGATTAACTTTACTTCCTTATTATTGTCCATGCTGCCCAAAAGGATACTGAATCTTGTTTTGTGCTCTAGCAAAGTATAGTTGCAGTCCTATATCTGTATTTCTCCAGTGAGTCCTGCTGTGGCACCAAGGTGGGTTTTATTTGTTAATTGTGAAGAGCGTTCCACTTCCCATAGTGACAGCATGATTAGTCATGAGGCCTTCTAATAATAGCTACTTGGTAGGCCTTTTGTTGGCTCTGAGTGGTCTTTGAACAGCTAAATAGTTAAGTCTTAATTAAAATAAGTCTTTAATTAAATCTTATTTCTTGTCCCCTGCAATATATACATTATTCACTTTTCAAACAGTGTTCAGACCAACCCTCTGTGACTAATGAGAAAACAGAGGAACTGCAGCATCTGCCCTACACCTGCTCAGGGAGCTGATCTTTGAAGGAGCAGTGGTCTGGGCTGTGACCATGCTGCCCCTTGGAAAGCAGACTCCCTTGCAGCCATCTCAGGAAACTGGTTTCTCCTAGGAGGCCTTTGAGGACTGCGGTCTTAATTGAGGTCACTTGATTTGAACATCAGGTGAAGGCTGGAGAAGAATTTACTCCTTCCAAGAGGAAAACTGGTTGTAGGGCTTTTGCCCAGCAGGGCATTCTTGTAAGAGCTTATCTCTGAGTTGGGACAGAAGGTGTCTCGTGTATTTCTAGGTCTTACTATATATTACTATAGCCCAGTCTCAGTGTAAACAGGATCACATGCTCTCCCAGGCTCTGCTGGGTGAAAGGGAGGTGAGTCAAAGGCTCCAAAATGGTGTTTGAACCTCAGCTGGTGATGGAGAGCCATGAGAGCACTGATACTGGGAACAGAGCATTCCTCAGTGAGGGACACATGAGGCCAAAAAGCACTTCATTGCACCCCATGTGCACAGCAGTATCACAGCCTTGAGCTGGCAAAGCCAAGCCAAGCAGCACTACTGGAGGTGAGAGCCACTCTGAGTTCCCACTGTTATTGTTCTGAAACAAATAAGTCTACAGTTAATACATTTCCGAAAGAAGAGTCATATAGATTCCTCACTGAATGTGGCTCTTGATAAGTTTGGTGTATTTTTAATTCTTCTTTCTTTTAGAAAAATAATGCCAGGCTTAGCCCTTTCTGGGAGACAGGTACACACTCGTTGCTGTTGCTTTTGGGTTCTGGAGTTTTTCTCTTCTAGTGTTCATTAACTGTAAAGTAATGTTGCCTGAGCAGCAGTCCACACAGCTCCATGGACTCCAGTGGGATAGTGTGGCATGATGTATCTGAAATGACTTTTCAAAGGCAGAGGCATTAACCATATTTTTGCATCTGTGCTGTTCTTCAGAAGCAGAGCTAGGCGTTTATAGGAACAACATAGCACATTCTTGTTTGGATGCAGTCAACAGAAAGATGTTTGAAAACAAGCGATGCAACTCTTCTTTTTAAGTTATTTCCTGCTGATGTTTAAAGCACGGCCCTGATGGTTCCTTCTACCAGTGAGGAAGAAAGATTGCTTCCCTTTGAAACAACCTGTACAAACAACGTGTCTTCCAGGCTTAGAACTGTTGTCATCAGCCAGGACATGATATGGACACTGCCTTGTGTGGACAAAGTCCTCAGCCTCCTGCAGAGCTATGTCACACCTTCAAAGAGACCTGCATTACCGGGCACTGTGCTAACAGGAGGGTTTTGGCTGAGCCACACTGACTGCTGTCTCGTGATGTGCTGGGGACTACAGCTTTTTCTCAAAAGTAGCCAGAGCTGGGGGAAGCCTTAACCTAACCCTAGGAATTTCTCAGATACTGAATACTGTCTGGAGTCTGGGTTCACCAGGCTTCCTGTGATGGGGGAGACCTTGCAGACCAGCCTTGTGGGCTACTTGTAATCTCCAGTGCCCAGTTTATAACCCCCAAATGTTGCTCCTCCGCACTGCTTTGCCCATCCATCGGCCATTGGTACAAGACGTAAGCAAACCTTGTGCAGTTTTTCCAGTAGAAGCAGAGCTTGCCCATTCCTCTGGTGGAGTTTCCAAACAAGGGACGTGAGGCTGTGGTTACCCAAAGTCTGCTTGGATGGCCACTGAAGGCAGAGATGGAGGGCATTTCCAGGAAATGCTTGGATGATGGGTATGTTAAATTAGCCTGCCACACCAAGGCAGAGTCTGGCAGCTCTGCTCACTACACACAGGGATTACTGGACTGCACAGGGCAAAATGCATCTGAACTCCGTTCCTTGCCTACGTGACATGTGTTTAATGCATCCAGGCAGTCCTGGTGAGAAGGTATTCATTGAGTATGTCAATAAGAGATCTCTCAGGGTTGTCACTGTCCAGTTCAGTTTGCACCTGTTAGAGCCATTGTAGGAATGAAAATTGGGCACTCTGTATAATGCTGCTTGGTTGCCTTTGAAAGATCAAGAACAGAAAAGGAATTGAGGAAACAGAGATAAATAAGAAGTTTAATATCTGTTAGCAATGGGCTGCTTGTCCCGAAGCTTTGCAGAATGTAGCCTGCGTGAGATTTGAAGTTCTAGTTAAATTCTGGGGGCCCAATATGCTGTATCTCTCATCTTACAAGGAAGTTATTGGAGCTCTGAAATATTTGGCCTCTTCTAAGCAAGCAGAAAAATGAGGTTTTGCTGAAAGCTTCAAATTCAAACAACAAAGGGGAAATCCGGTCTGTTGCCTCCTGCAAGGGACAGAGAGAGCTCTTGGAAGCCAGTGGCAGAAAGCAACATGTAGCTTCATGTAACTCATGTAGCTGGCTTTAAGTGGTAAATTGGGGATTGGGGAAAGTGCTTCTCTTCAAAATTACCCTTCTGCTTTGTGCCCTGTCCTTAACCCTTTTCAATACACATATACTCATCTACTTTATAAAGCAAAATAAGAGTGCTTTCCAAGGACAAAATATTTAGTGTGAGATAATATAACAGAGAGGACCGGAATTGATAATGACCTTTGATGAAGAAATTAATAACTGGAGGTGGAAGATCTAGCAGGGAAGTGGAAGTACTGCCTGAAAATGTTTAAACAGCAAGTTGAAAGAGCTGCTGGAGGGTCTGTAGGAGTGCTGAACTGAAATGAAGGCTGCTAAGCCTTGTTCCCAGATCATCTCAACAAGGAACACCATCTTTTTGGTGCCTGAGTACCATCCATGTCTTACTGAAGTTTGAAGTATCTCTATTGCCAACTGGTTAATAGTCTGCAACTTGCTGGAAGTGGATAATTTAAAGAGCAGTGCAGCCTCTTCCACACCAGAGATTGTGCTTGCTTACTATCAGGAGTTTTTTTGTGTTCAGCAGATTTCATCAGATGTTGCTGACTTACTGGACATCACCACAAGAAGCTGAACCATGTTTAATGGGATGCGTCAGAGTGCAGAGCAGGTGCTGCCAGCAGTGTTGTAGCATCTCTGTCCAGCTTTGGCACTTTCTCTACCTTTCTTTTTCCTTGGCATAGAGAATGGGGCGCACACAAAATAACCATGAGCCAGGGGTCAGAGCATTTCACATTGCAAGACATCACTTGCTGCACCTTCACTGTTAGGACACTTCAGAATTAGAAATGAGCTTAAATGCTTGTGACTTTCAGAGCTCTGAGCCACTGAGTTTTACTGCCCATATGTTCTGTGGGGCATAAAGGAGGGAGGCAGCAAAGGTATCTTGGGGTTCAATCCTTTTCTGTTAAGAAGAGAGTTTGCCTTTCTGAAGCAATGTCCTTGATGAGTCTGTCAGAGAGAGAGCTGGCTGTTCTCCCTGGACACTGTCACTTGCAGAATTTACCTTATCCTGTTGTGCTGATGAACGGGTAAGGTGGCACTTGGTAGGTAAGGCAGAATTACAATTCTCCATTCATTCTCTGAGCACTTGTGCATTGAATAGTTTATTGCAGACTGCATCTCTCTCCAGAGCTCTCATGCCAATGCTTTTGACTTTCTGAAGAGCCTTTGACCCTTTGTCCTTCTGAGCTTTCTCACTGGCTTGATGAGCTTTTGGACTCACGTATATCTCAGCTGAAAACAGATTTTCCTTTCTAGTTTAAGAAATAACTCTGAATTGCTACTTCTACATGCTGTTACAGAGTTTTAAATAGGGGTGGCTTCTGGTTTTAAATAGAAGAATTTTATAGGTGATTTATAGATTATTTTCCTCTAGATTCCAAGATCAGTGACTGTCCATTTCTCCTCCAGACTCACCAAAGTCCTAGTCAGGCATTTTCACAGGTTCTAGTCAGACACTGGGATTCCTGCAGTACTCCTGAAACCAGAGTATTTTAAGGGCAGCCCCTCATTCTCTGCTGGTCACACGTTAATCAAAGAGGTGGAATATAATCTGCTGTGTTTTAGATAGGAGAGTCTTTCTTAGAATCTTAGAATCAGCCAGGTTGGAAAAGGCCTTTAAGATCACCCAGTCCAACCTTTACCCCAGGACTGCCAAGTCCACCACTATGTCACTGAGGGCCCCATCTGCATCTTTTTTGAACACTTCCAGGAATGGTGATTCCACCACTTTCCTGGGCAGCCTGTTCCAATGACTTACCACCCTTTCAGTGAAGAAATTTTTCCTAATATCCAATCTAAACCTCCCTGGTGCACCTTGAGGCCATTTTGTCTTTTCCTATCATTTGTTACGTGGGAAAAGAGACCAGCCACCTCCTCTCTCCATCTTCCTTTCAGGTAGCTGTAGAGAGCAATAAGGTCCCCCTTGAACCTCTCTTCTCCAGACTAAACAATCCCAGTTCCCTCAGCCATTCCTCATAAGACATGTGCTCTAGGCCCATCACCAGCTCCATTGCCCAATGTTCTTGCATGTTCTTGCACATGGGGTTTGGAACTAGATGATCTCAGGGTCCTTTCCAACCCTAACTATTCTATGATTCTATGTGCATCTGCCTGTTGCCACTCCTGCAGCTAGTAATCTTTGAGTCACCTGATTGATTTTAACTCATAATGGGCTGTACTTCTTTGAGCTCTATTAAAGAGGGAAATCAGGTAGAGGAGGGAGATCTAAGCATATAGCTTGTGCATATAGGGATATTGTGCATGTTGCATATTGTGCATATACATGTTACTAGACACTAGAGACTCTATATGGGCAAAAGGCCTGATGGTCTCAATATGAGAAGATCGTCACTTGAAGATCACAGTCAATGGTGAGGTCTGATGTCATTCCTTCCAGTGTTTATACAACTTCCCAAGCTTTAGTGCACTGGAAGAATAAGCCCTTACATCAATTTACACTTTCCAATTTTGCAGATCCTTGATGAATGGTTTGGGCGAACAGTCATCTGCTCCTGCATGAAGCTAAGCTATGACCATGCACAGAGTATGATTGAAAGCCCTGAGAAGGTGTTCTCACCTGAAGAACTACCCCCTGTCTCCATTCAGCACTCAATAGCTGAGATCCAGCAAGCTGTGCTGAACCTGCATCGAATCGCCCAGCACCTCCGCAAACAGCGCTTCATTGATGGTGCTCTGCGCTTAGACCAGGTAAGTCCAGCTCCTGAAAGGGGCTTTTTCTCCACTGAAACAATTTCATGTTGTACTCCCTAAGAATTTACTGATCAAATAGAACCTCAAGGGAAAAGTCAAGACTTTAATAGAAAGGCAGGTTTGTGTGCCATGTCTTTTTAAGAGCAGCATCAAATTATGTATCAAAAGCACTAAGTAGGATGAAAAGAAAAAGGTTCCAGTTTTTTAAGGAGGGGTAAATTTTTCAACATTTTTCAAAATCCTAAAACCCTGCTGGACTAGGTAAGTAACTCATACAGTAAACCAAATCACGATGGTGTCATTCATTATCAAGCAGTTCAGATATCCCTAATGCACATTTCTCTTGAAAGGCTTATCCTCCACATTTATTTCTATGCTTGCAATCCTCATGTTTTCCACAGTTTTCATAGAAGTACTCTGGGCAGGGAAAATGACTAAATGTTATCTAAGCTAATACTTACAAGAGTTGGGTGTGTTTCAGAGAAAGAAATGCTAGTGAGGAGATTCTGTGCCTGGGGTGATTTAAATAATCTTGTATCAGTTGTGGTATGTGTCATTTCTATTTTACAAGTAGGTCCAGTTATTTTAGACTATCACAGCAAAAATACTTTTGCATTTGAAGTTCAGCTGCCCTGAGGTGGCTTCTAACAGTTTTTGTGGATAGGAGGTTCCAGTAATTTACAGAACCCAGTGGCCTTCCTGAGCAGGAGACAAAATAATCTCTTAATGTAAGGAAACACTATTGTTTCATTTTGCGAAATGAGCATGAGTCAATATAATGATATTGCTGAGAAAGAGGCTAGTGTACAGAGATATGTAAACAGGACTATTGTATGTAAGAGATATGTTGTAACCCTTACATTTTACTCAGTATTGTAGTGTTGCCTCTAGTTGCAGGAACCTCTTAATTTTAACAAAATTGTTGCAGAACAACAAGATCAAGGAGTGTCTGAAGTCAGACACAAGAAATGTCTGACCTTCCCCAACATAGCACATGGCTTAGTCTGGTGAAGCTGCTGCGAAGAGGAGGCAGTGTGCTTTCCCCCATGTCTATGATGACAGGATGACACATTTGTATCCTGAGTTTCAGTAGAGGAGATTGGGTTATATTTTAGAATAAACTTTCTATACGCATTGGTATAGGTATATGCTTATAGGTATATGGCTGTAGGTATAGGTACTGTGGTGTCTGAAGCTATCTTGCCTACATCTGCTGTAGGAGAACTTGGAGGACAGGTTAGGCACACATAAGTGAGCCTGGAGGCATTTGCTCAGGGTCCCTCCTTCCTCAAATGAAATAATAATTATTAAAGTTATATTAAATTAATTTTTGGTAATCAGATTCCCACTTTGAAGTCATGCAGTTTTCTTAAACCTCTTTAGGAAGAGAAGCTTCCCTTTTTGAGGTTTATCATTCAATGGCTAATAAGCTGGGCTTTTGTTCACAAGCACACTCTGAATGCTTAAGAAACATAAAAATGCCTTTGCACTTGATGAGCCAACTGAGAAGCCTTGGAGATGTTTGGATTGGAACAAGAGTCCACAGTGACTGGGAGCCATGGCCCAGAAAGGTCACCAGCTGCATTCCACAAGTCACACTTACAGTGTAGTGCTGCACAGTCACTGTATGTGCCTGAGCTGAGGACTTGTTACCGAACTAACCTCAGGGAAAATATGTTGTAAAACAGCTGTGACATTTTCAATGGGAGGATTTGGCCAGGGAAGCATCGTGTTCTGGTGATACCCAATAAAAGATTAGTGGTGTTTTGTTTTGCTTTGTGCTGTTACAGAGAAGCTGTTAAAGAGAACATATTGGAGCATCATTTGTGAGATCAAGCTTAAAAGCCACTGCTAAGGGCATCAGAGAGGGCTGATTCCTACTTAGCCTAGTTCATAACCAACATGATCAGCTGAGTTATATCTCACAAGTGGCACTTGATGTTGCACAGAATCTCACTCCCCTGTCAAGTCTCAGAGTGAAAGTAATGGTCTTTGAGAATGAAGAGTATTTTAGTTCAAGGGACACTGTCACCATACTTACTCTTTTCAAGTATTGCCTTGATAGCTGTATTTCAATAAACTACATCCTCTCCAGCACATGGAGAAAGCATTTACTGTAAGGCCCAAATACAAACAGTATGTGAGGGGTGGGTGTGTGGACATGTCCAGCCGTGTTCATGGCTGGACAAAGCAATCTGTACCTTTTAATAGGATGAGTCCCTCTGCCTTTGCTCCCTCACTTCCCTGAGTTCCCATGGACGCAGTTGTGTGCTGGGTCTGATTTCCAGCCCTGAACAAGTGAGCAAGGGTAGGTCTGAATGGGAAACACACCTTTCTAATCACTGGACCTCTCACTGATTTCCTGTTGAGTAATGTAAATCCTGAACAATGGAAGACAGACTCCAGCTGGAAACTATGGGCAATGAATTATCAGATTCCAAATAAATATGTGAACAAAGGAAATGATCATCCTGTAGTCTTAAGGGAGGGGGTGGCAAGGCATGGATGACTCCTGTGTTTTTTTTTCCCAAGGGATATGAGCCCTCTTCCTATGCATTGCATTATGTTTGAGATCTTCTACCTTGGGGTCACTCCTGATTGAAGAGTAATGTTTTGGATGGGGTTTTTTTCTTACATCCACACTGCCATTTTTCAGTGTGATGTGCTTTTGTGCTTCCTGTTGGTATTAAGAAAATCATTGGGGGAAGAATCTCCTGTCCTTCTTTGCTACTGGCTGTGATGCCTTGGGCTGGTGCTCTCCCTGTCTGCCTCAGTTTTCTCTTTGGAATGATATTGATCTCCCCCACAATATGTGTATAATTTAGGATTTATTCCCAAAACCTAAGAATATCTCTCAGCTAAAGCCATTCATGGGCATATCTTTATAACAGCAAAAATACTGGTTGGCCAGGGAACTCCTTGCACCTGACCTAGGATGGCCCCAGTAAGATGCAGCAGAATCAGCCTGGCCGTGCCATGGTGAGGGGAATGTTTCCTGTTTGAATGTTGCTGCTGATTTTTTATGACCTAGTGTGAGAGCAGCATCTGCTTGCCCATGTTTAAATCTTTCATCACTAATTTTAGAAGCAGGAATCTCTGTAGCTCATCAGATGAAGAATTTTTGGGGGGGTTTTGTTTTGTTTTTTAATAGCTTAGGAATTACATATCTGGGTCACACGGAAGACCTTGAGACAAATTACAGAGGTAGCACACAGTCTTGAAAGCTTAAAATTTATGGATTCTGTGTCAGTATATATGTGTCTTTTGGGGGCTGTGTAATTTTGAATTCCTGCCTTGGTTCAATCCTTGGCAACCTACATACCTGTTACCCTTTCCCCCCACCAGCCCCTCTCCAGTTCCTTTCATGACTCTGCAGAGGTCTGTAGAGGAATCCTACTACATTGTATCTTGGGTCTGAGGACCTTCTTTGCAACCGGAGCCACACATATGTCACTCTGTGGGATCTTGCTGTCCCCATAGGCCCCTTCTGGGATGGTTTTCCTAGTATATGGTTTCCTCTGCTGCCTGCCAGCTTCCTAGCTCCAAAAGGCAGCTGAGCACTGAGTTTTATAGAGGTTTAAAGTCTTTGCACCTTAAGCAGCTAAGGAGCTTATGAAACTTTTGTCTACACAGAGATTAATTTATTTCTTTTCCTTCTCATTTGGAGCTGCAGCTTTAGATGTATAGGCAAGAGATGTCTTGTGCTGTGACTTTGAGAAAATATGTTCAGATATTTACAATACTGTATTCCCCCCCGCTTCCTTCCTGCCCAGGACCATGAAATGCCACCCCTATGCTGTCCTCTCACAGCTCGTGGTGCATCCACACTATAAGCTGGAGCAGGGATTTGACCTGTTTTTAAAACCAAAGTGAGCACAACCCACAACTTTCCTTTCTTTTCCTGGCCAGGTTACTTTGAAGCTGGAGCACTTCCCCAAACCACAGCTTTTAGAAATGCTAGTGAGAGAATCAGAGAGAAACTAGCTTTTAACAAAACCCATCAAGTTTGCAGAAAAGCTCCTTAGCTCCAGCCTGCCTAAAGGAGAGCTACCGATAAATGGTTCTCCGTTTGGCCTAAAAAGCTTATAAGTGAATCACAAGGAAAGATGCCTACAAGAAGACAGGTTAAAAAGGATTTCTGTGTATATTTAAGATGAGAATACCCCAGGATGCTTATCTGTCTCTATGACAACTGTCTGTGAGCTGAGGGGTGGCTTTTGTTGTGCCAGTGATTCTGCCTGTGCCAGTGCACTTATACCTGGGTGCTCAAAACGCTGGCATTGACCAAAGTTCATTGTGAGAACAACAAACTGCATTTGCCTTAGACCAGTTGGTGGCATTGAATTGTTTGCTAGAATAGCTTTTCTCCTTGTTTTCTGCACAACAAACATTCAGCTTTGCAGGTGTGTGTGAAAAAGGAAAAAAAAAAAAAAGGATAAAAACGGTAAAGATGAGAAAGTTATACAAATTTAAGGTTTAAATTGCTACTGAAATGGCCTCACTTCTCCTTGCTCCCAGCCTGTGTGTTGTGCCACTGTCACTGTGTGCTGTGCTCAGTCTTGTTGGCTGAGCAAAGGTTGCTTTTCCCTGAGGGCCTCAATTGTTTTGAATAAGGTCATAAAGGTAGTAAAAATTGTATTGTTGTAGCTCTGTACTACACTGGAGACCTTACCTATGGTTCTGTCCCATGGCTGCTGGGAATGAGGAAATAAGTGATATTTGAGAATAACTTTGTTTAATTAAGACTCCTGAAGTATGAGAGTATTTCTGCTGCAGGAAATACAGGGAAACAAGCACAAAGACCTCCAACACTAGATTGTGTGCAGAATACCAGCCCAAAAACACCCAGGTATATGGCATACTGGGTACATTAAGCAGCTCTGTGTAGTTTTTGAAGCTCTCAGAACTGACTCTGCCTACTTGATGAAGACAGCTTTGAGAATTTGACTCAAGCCATTCACACATGTAAAATGAGGAGGAAGAAAGACATTGTACGTGAATGGGAAATTTCATATGTAGTTATGGCTAATGGGATAGGGCAGAAACATATTTTTAGACAATTGCTCCTGCCAATGCTGTTTAATTGGGAGTCTTAAGCTACGGATTAATTACTATCACCGTTAAAATTTTCCAATATGAATGACTGCTGGAAATAATTATGGGAAATTGTTTTGTTGTATTTCCTGCCTCATATCTATAATAAACATTCAGGTCTTTCCCTCTTGCTACATGAAAGTAATAAATATTTTTACCCTGGTTAAGCAGTCACTGTGTGGAAAATACAATATAGTAGCGTATGAATGGAAGACACTTTGGGTTGGAAGAGCTGTTTCGGTGAGACAGCAAAGGGCTGTAACATTGTATAGACCTCAGTTAACTGAATGTACCTATGTTCTCCCTAGTAGCATGATCTGAATTTATGTCTTAAAATGTTGCTGGGACAGGAAGGCCGTCCTGTCTTGAGTACTCCCCAGTGTGATGCCTGGCCTGGGTTGTCTAGCCATGGCTGTTACACGTGCTGCCTCTGCACACTCTTTCATGCGCCTTTCTGGGGAGGAGTAAATGGCTTTGCTCCAACCCCTGACTCTGGCTTTGGGGGGGTGTTGCTTTGTTGGATTTTTGGCCAGTCTCAAAGAGGAAGTCCTGGTGCGCATCACCTAGAATGTAACATTGGTACCAAATTAATCTCAGATTTGGTTCTGAGATTAATTTTCAGGGTAGGTTGAGGTGTGTACCTGCTTTGCCATTTGCTTTGGCCGAAGAGAAAATCCAACAGACCCATTTATGAAATCCTGAAGACTCCATGATACCTCCCTTAAGAAGTCGTTACAGCAACAGTACGTGAACGTGACAGCAGATGCAGGGACGGCTGTACTATGGTATTGCAAGATAAATGGAAATGCAGACTGACAAGGAGCATTCACTATTCACTTCTTATCACAATTCCACCATTGTCTGCTCCTTCCCTTTGATGTCTGGTTAAAGAGACATCACTGATACCCAGAATGGGGACAGCAGGTGCTATATGATCATTATGGACAGTTGCTTATACTGTGTAATACATAAGGCAGCTGTGGGGATGTTGGATGTACTTAGAGATTAATTTCCTTTGGGGATTTTGTCTTTTGCATAGGCCCAGTTAATATGTCAAAATGAGCATCTAAGGCTGCAGCTTTCTACTGGGGGATACCATCCTTTCCTCCAGGAGTAATTGAAATGCATTTGCAAAGGTGCGTTAGCAAAGTAGGAATGATTTTCAAAATGTCTTTCCTACAGTACCACAGGGGAACATGCACTTTGCAGAGCAAATATGAAATGTCGTCGTTGTCGTCAGGAACAGCTAATGACTCAGGTCAAGCAGTTTGCTCACACCAAGGTTGCACGCAGGAAGGAAGTGTTGTGGGGTCATGTTATAGTGGGGGTTTGTGTTGGCTGAGCATCTGCCTGCTTGCATGGAGATGTTTATATTGCCAGTAGCTTTTAAAATATTTTGATTAAATTAGGATTTTGAGTGGAAAGAACCTAATCTTTTGCCCTGGGATTTTAATGAAGTCCTCCCAGGAGTGTGAGTAGGATTGATGTCCTCGCACATGTCCCACTGTTCCCCCATCGTTCTTTTACAGCTGAGCAGCTGTGTCCCAGCAGGAGCAGGTGGTGAAGTGGTCGAGCTGGCTCCAACAGGAGAGGGGAGTCAGATGCTGGAGCACAGGGCTCTGCTGTAGAGTGTCATGCTGGGAGCCACCACAGCCAGATGTCTGGGCAAGCACGGCTGAGAAGGAGCTCCCCACACAGTGGTGCTCTGGCATTAATTTACCATCAGTAGTGCAAGAATGGGTTATGACTTTATTCTTCACAGAGTAAGTATTCCAGCCACCAGCTCAGATATTCAAGTTCTATGGTGATGCATGAGCATTTTCCTTCTAAACAAATACAGTTTAACCCTTGAGTTTTATTAAATCTACCACCAACCTGCAAGCTTAGAAACTTCTCAAAAGAAAAGGGGTCTTATGCTTTAATTTTGAATTGCTGTTTAACACAGCAGTAGCTTCTTTTGTCTGCCAGCCTCAGAGCAAGTATCAGAGGGAAGGATGGCTTCATCTTTCCAGGCAATGGGAATGGCAAGAAGAGGTGAAGAAGTTACCTGAGATCACATGGTGAGTTGGTGGCAGGGCTGGCAGCACAGCCTTTTTCTTATTGCCAAGGTAAATCCAATGCCGTAGGCCAATGATGACCATTCTCTTCCTCACATTTATTACTGACAGCTATTGAATAGGAACTGGTGCTTTTTTGTTTTTACCATTTATTGCTGGCCCAGTTAAGATCAGAGGTTTTTTATCCCAGTTCTCCGCAGGTACGTCTCATGGTGCAGAGCAGAGAAACAAACCACATCAGCACAAAGGGCTGAACTGTGGCCAGCACGTCCCTGCAACGCAGGAGCTATCAGTGTATTTCACGAGTGGTCTCTCTCCCCAGTCCTTTCAGTTCTCAGGCTTTTGCCTACATGTGCCAGGACCAAGCTAGTGTGCTGCTGTCCCATGGAAGTTTCTCTTGTTTGCACAGGACAAAGTTGTAGTGGGCAGTACTTCATCATACATTATGAATTGCTTAGCTTTTTCTATTGATTGAATCCACTCGGTGACCAGCCGTTGTAGAAGGGGGTGAGTTGGCAGCCATCTCATGCTGACCTGCAGATAGAGTTGAAGGTGTTTGCAGGTACTCCACATTCACACATGAAGTAGACGTCTCTTGTTTTTTTGGACTAGGTCTTGCCTCTGCTAGTGTGATAGGCAGCCTGAGGTCACTGGCTCATAGGGACCTCATACAGTGCCAAATAGCATCTGTAAGGGAAAGGGAGGGCATCTGTGGCAGGTGGTGGCTTAGTGATGGAATGTGTCTCAAACGTGAAGCTGATAGCTAAGGTAAACAGAGAATTCAGTGCTTGATGCAGCTGAGCAAGCTGCTGACTGCTATTTTTGGGGTTGGTAGAGAGAGTAGTGGCTTCTGCTGGCTACACTGAGAGATGTTCAGGATGGAAAAACTGGTTCTCAATGAAGCAGAAACAAACTGGTTCTTCAGTGTCTCTGATAGCAATACAGATAAAACCCAGGAAAACATGTATTTGTGTAGAGGTACATGGGGGGTGACTGCTGGGAGGAAATTCTTATTTTACATTTTCTGCTGAGGCAATAGTCCTTGCTCTGAGAGTCTTGCCCTACAGTTGATGGTGTTTTTCTTCCCCAGCAATGAACAGACGTCATTAGAAAGTCTTTTGTTGTTTCAGATTCCGTTTATCATGTATTTGAGCAGAGACTTGACAAGGGGTTTTTTTAAGGTATTAATTATAGCTGACTGCATGGCTAATCCATCATTTTCGTTAGATGGAGTCACTGGCTGTTGACTGATGTGACTTCAAATGTGATCAGTCTGCCATAGGTGAAGTTGTAGCAGTTCTTTGTCAAAGCCAGTTCTGTTTCACCTGATATTAAATGGAAAAAAGGCTAATTGTATAATGACAAAAGACAACATTTGGAAGGAGATGAAAGATTCAGACATTGCAGTTTTGTGATTTCTCATTTCAATTCCAAAGTGAGATGAGAAAAAATTTTTGCTTACCATGGCCACAATTCATTTTATCAGGTGTCTCTGGGCATGATCGCTCCTTCTGAGTCCTAGGATGTTTTATCTTTTCTCATCCATAGCATATGGATGATAAAGGACAAAGAAGCTCAGAAAGTACCTGTGGTTTCCCTTCCTCTGAAATGAGGCTACAAGAGTCTTAGCCAAGATTCCAGCTAGCTGAGCTGAGGATGAAGCTGATCTTGCCCCATCTGAGGAAGCCAGCGCCTCCTGAAGTCTGCTTTTGGGTTTATCTTTAAACATTCCAACTCCAAGGCCATGTCTACTGAAATTAGATGCCCTGCTAAAGTTTGCAGTGATTCATTGGCAATACATTTTGTTGAGCAACTTGTTGGTTTTGTTTTGCAAGCTTTGAATCTGTCTTTGGTAGTCTAGATAATTTATCTTGCCCTTTTCTGTGTCTTCGTATGGTAATAAGGAAGTTGTTCAAGCATATGAGCGTAACTCAGACTGCAGATTTCCCTTGAATATGTAATTGCGTAAAGTGGGAGCATGAAGCATGACATCTCAGATAAGGTTGTTGGTCCACGTTGCACTTGTTTCTGAGATTTGTTCATACCTGAGATTTGGAAAGGACGTTCTCCCTGAATATGCTCCTTCTTTGTGCAGCACTGTGTTCACTGGTGCGAAACACTGTGATTCTGTCTTGCTTCCTGCTTCCATCTTAAGGCACAAATACCCATCTCTCCCTGAAATACATATTCTCAAGTTGTTGCATTGTCAACGCCTTAAAACCTGACTATTAAACTTTGTCCTCTGAAGGAAATGCATTCTCCTATTTGGATCTAGGCTGATAGCAGATTGCATTTATACTAGTTAACCAACCAAGCTGTCTATAGTCCGTTACCCATCTGTGGTGGGCTATCATTAAATTGATGGTCAATTGAAAACTAAGCAAAGAGGCAGTGAGAACGTAGTCTCAAGAGCTTGTTGGACTAGAGTGGTTTGAGAGACTTCAGGCACCTGGAAGAAACCAGCCATGCAGAATCACTGTGAAGGCGGTTTTGTGGGTAATTCCTTTAAGTGGCCTTGAAAAACTTGTTTCTGTCACAGAAACACAAACTAACCAAGCAGTCACCATTGTTTGTTTTTTCAAAAAAGCAATCTAGCCTGAATACAACAAAATTTAATTTGTGCCTTCCTCAGCAATTGAAGGAAACTGGCCACCTCATGGGTTCAATCCCTCTCATCAGGCTGACCTTGAGGACTGCAGAGCTGTAGCTTATTGGTGTCTCATGCCAATGCCGAGATCAGCTCTCTGACTGAGAAATTCTCAGTCCCATGAATCAACAGGAGGTTTTGCATTAACTTTGAAGCTTCAGTTTCACCTCAATTTCAAGGTCTCTGTTTTAATCTCAAGACTCTCCTTGTTTTTCTGAGAAGAAACTCCACTCATCCAGGTAGCCCTTTACTTCTGATTAGCATGTAAGAGTAGAATCTGACCCACAACAGTAGGAAATAAAATGCTTAAAAAGCTAAAATGGGATTTAAAAAAAAAAGAAATTTAGTAAACGATTTCTCTGTCAGTGATGTGTTTAGCAGGTATAGAAGACAGAAGGAACTAAAACAGGCTTTGGCATTTCAGAAAGTGAGTCATTTTTTCTGTTGCATCATGTATAAACTTTTCCCTTCTCATGTATGTATGGTTGAAATTAGTTTGAGGTTTTGAATTTTCACTTCAGCTCTCTGTTTTTTATTATTTTCAAACATTACTGAGAGTGATGGTTGATAGTCTTTAATACTGTGCTCACATTGCGTTGCTCTTTAGTTTTTGGTGTTTTTCAAAATAAACCAGTGAGCACCATACAGGTACTTAAAGGAGCTGGGAAGTTACTGATTTCTCCTGTTCAGGTAGGAATAAGAGGTTGGTGTATTCGATGGATCCATAACATGGTGCCAAGGAATGCTGCTGTCAAATAGCCTTTCCACAGGGGACCAAGCTTGAGATCCTTTTGCAGTGTGGTAATCTCTTCAAATTCTCAAGCATTTGTACAGGTTCCTTGGAATCAGTTTAAAGACCATGAACATGGTGCTGTTGCGGTTAGCTGAGATAGCAAACAAGTATGTTTTTTCTTACACAGTGTAAAACAGTATTAAACCTTCTGAGGTTCTCTGCTGAAGGAATGCTATTGCTCAGTGTCTCAGGAGTTTTAAGATAAAGTCTGCAGCAGACAATGAATACTGAGAAAGGCCAGGTAGAGCTATGGTACCTAAATGGATACCATGGTCAGGCCCAGCACAGAAGCCAGTTGGTCTCTACTTGCCAGGACCAACAAGATGTTGTCTATGCTTGTTGGGATGAGGATATCCAGCAGACAGAGGTGCGTTAAACCTGCCCCTGTGCGCCCATCTTATAGGGAGAAACAGCTGTTCCTCAGGGTGAGCTTAATGACATTCTTTCTTTTGAATTCAAAGCTAGCGTCAGCAGCTGAGTGTTGCAGGAAAGAGAGGACTTGCCCTAACCCATAAGCAGTTGGGCAAAGTAACATCATCTGGGCTTCACCCTTTCGGGAAAACTGTTGAAAGGCAGACAGCTTTTACAACTGACTTTTTGGGCTGGTGGGTTTCTTGTACAGCTTTCACTTGGTACACTGCAAGGCCTGGTTCATCCTTACTCTTGCTGTAGCTTACTTCAGACTCAGCACTGAGGATCAGTAGTTTCACTATAAGTAGCCTTCATAACAATGCTAGCATAGCGATGGGTACAAGATACAATTCAAAGGAGGAAGACTTGCTGAAAAGAGCTTGAACAGCCAGGAAGTGGGTGCCACCACAGGCATTTCTCCTAACCCTCACTGATTTTCATTTTGAGAGAGTTATGGTTGGGAAAGGTTGTTTTTTGTTTATTTGTCTAAAAAAAAAATAAAAATCTTACCCTCCTTCATGGAGCTGCTGCCCAAAATGTTTTTAGAGCTAGTATGTGGCTGCCCAGTCTACCTTGTCTTGTTAGAAACTGGCTTGATCTTCAGTCTTGGCAGATCCAGTTGAGAGTCTGTGAAATCTATTAGAAGGGTCTAAAGTGACTCTTTGGTATAAGAGGGTAGGCATTTCACAGCTTGCTGAATGTCACCTGTGAGAGTGGCAGTGCTTGGGGTGTGCTCTGTCAAGGTTTGAGTTGCAGGCAGTTATGGGATCCTGGAAATATAAAGCTGGAAGGGGCTTTAGGAGATGAACCTTTCCGTGTCCTGGCAATAGCAGGATGCCAGCCAGTAGCGATCCTGTGCCATGTTTGTTGTTATGTTGCTACTGAGCCTTTGTAGCCTCTGGGACCTATGTAGCCAGAGCCAGTTCCTCTTGGGGTTGTCTCTGTGACTTTCAACCACCTAGCCATGCAGATACAAAGTGTGTGGATGAAGTCTGCCATTGAGCCTGTCTCTCAAATGTCCCTGATGAGTCACTGCCAATCTACTAAAAACCTGCAAAAACCTTGGGAGGAGCTTGGCCAAGTGTGCCAAGGTCCTCTGGGGTAGAGTTCAGCAGCCTGAAGAGCTTGCCTGATTACAGCAAGGTAGTCATGCAAAGTGACTCACATGAGATTATCTTTAATGTCGTTGAGTGCTTCTTCTCATTACAGTTGACAAGATAACCTGTAACTGGGTTTTACTTTACGTGGCTGCAGTGTTGTGAGGTACAGAGAAGTGCTAGGGAGCAAGATGCCCTCTAGTGCAGTCCAGGCAGCATGGCTCAGTGCTCCCACAGCTGGTGATAGTGGCATCACTGCCATGCTGGGGGCAAGTGGCCCAGCTGGGCAATAATCAGAGTAAGCAAAGCCTAGCAGGGACCTTTGCTTTTCAGCTATAAGTGGTGATTTCAGCCTCAGGTTGGGTTTATGGAAAGCAGCATGAGGTTTGGTTTAGGGAAGATTAAAAAAAAAATAGTCCTTTTGAAAAGCAATTTGTTTCTGCTTTCTGTGATTAAGGCTTCCAAATGGAGTTGGTCAGTTTTGCAGTGCGATCAACAGGACTGGAAAAAAATACCAAGTGAAGTAACACAGTGGCTGTGGTAAACATGAACTGAGGCCTTGGAAATAGCTAATGGCATACCACAAAAGAGTCTCCTTTCACCCACCACAGGCCATGCCAGCAGCAAGCACTGCCAGTGCTGGCGTCTAGCAGAGGAAAGCATCATTTGGCTCCCTTTTGGATTTCATTACTCTTCCTGCACTCCCTCCTGCTCACAGCAAAAGCCTTTCCAGTTGTAAAGAAGTGAATTAACTGCCTTCGTGTCAGTGATGGATGAGGCGCTTTCTCCCCCTTCAAAAAGGCAAGCCATGCTGGTGAATGGAGGCCAGCAGAGTTGAAAAATCCAAGCAGAGCAGGAGAGCCCTTGGGGTGACCCAGCTGTCAGGCAAGACACCCTGGGGATGGCTCCCACCGGTGCCCTTCGAGCGGGAACAAAAGCCACTCTCAGTGTGTCCACCGGGCCTCAAGGCTATTTTTTTCTTGTCTTTCCTGCTTTCAATGGACTTGGGCACATCCCTTAACACACAGCAGCCATTTGTGTGGGGATCACGGAGCCTCAAAGGCTTTCAGAGGGTGCTTCTCCACCCTGCACAAAGGAGGGTTAGTACGCCAGTACTTGGGAGATCTCCTTTCAGGCGTCCATGGCTAATCATATTAAAGGTGACCTCGTGGGCAGCGCTTTCCATTGTTGCCATATGTTTTGTCCAGTGTTTGAGTGATGTTGCGCATTGGAATGTATTCATGCGTCGCCTAATTTAATCACCAGGCTTAATCCCCTCTCCTGTTCTACACCCTTAGAATTTACTGGCTCCTTTCTAGCCTCCCGTGCATTGTCTGGGTCTCCTTCACAACCTGATACCGATGCCTGGAGATACTTTTATTTATTTATTTACTTTCAGAGTATATTTTAAAAAAATGATCTCAACAACAAGCGCTGCACCCTTTCCAAAGGGTGAGTGAGCGCAGGAGATGTTCTAAAGGGGCTGATCCTTTGTCCCTGTGATCTTTTTCTTGCAGCTTTTCCATAATTTAAGGATTAGGCTCATGGGTCTAAAAAACCCCAAACAAAATACTACGAATGGAAAAATGACTGAGAAAGCAGTGTGTCTCCTTTTAATATTGTTGGAATAAATAACTAATTTTAAGAACTTGACTGTCTTTGTAAAACATGGTGTTGGTTTTCTTTAAAACTTACTGCTTTGGTACAGACAACTACAGTTCCAGGACTGACTGAACAAAATTAACCCAACAAAGCCCCAAGTCTGGAAAGTCTGATTTATGCAAAACTACTGCAAAACCAGAAAGCACTGCAAGAGCTGCCGTGCTCCACAGAAGGCAGGCATTTCTAGGGAGAGGTGCTTTACAGACTCTCTTTTAAGGATGATTTCTAAAGATTTTTCTAAGACTTCCCTGCCCCAGCTGACTCTGCCACATGGAGGAATGTGTTAAAAATGGAAACAGAGATTCAGTTGTGTTGTGACTTGCTCTAGGAGTGGATGGGATCAGCCCTAGCAAGGCAGTGATGAGATTTTAGGATGATATGTGATCAGGTTGCTAGTATGCTGAACTCCCAGGGGCAGGAAACCTCTTAATTTCATTGCACTTGCTGAAACAGATTGTTAAATAAATACCTCATGCTTTGGTTCAGCTCTTAGATTCTCCTTCTCTGTGTACAGCATGCTGGTACCCACAACTCTAAACAGTGGACTACATCCCGGATGTCTTTGAAACCTTAAACATAGCTTGTACCAATTTAAGTGAATTACAGCTTTAGGTTTCCATCGCACACACAAGTTTCTTGCAGCTGAGTTCTTGCACATGAGCTTGCTGATCTTCTGTGACTGTGTGTTATGGTTTGGGTTTGATAGGAGGAAGGAGGAGTGACGTAAAAGATTGCAGATTTGTGACTGGTTTTAAAAATTGTTTTAAAATATTATGTATCTTCATCTTGAAGAAATGCAGTACTGCTTGGAAACCACAACTACCAAACATAAACCATGTTGAGCCCCTTACATATATTGAATAACTGTGTGGAATAGAGGGTTATAAACAGACTGCTATTAAAATACTAGAAGGAAATCGCTGATCCTACCCCCTGCACTCCAACCCGGGGATCGACAGCAGTGCCATGGGCTCCAGCATCAACTTTGCCCTGGAAAAATACTTTACATGTTACACCTCACCTTCTCAGAGTGAACCTTGCCAGAACCCTTTCTGAAGCATCTACATGCATAAATTGCTTCCCCACTGAAGTGCAGCTGTGTCAGAGCCAGAGAAAGATGGCTGGCCATGGGTTAGCCTGAGGGCAGGGTGCCCTTCCCACTGCCAGCGGGCTCTGGGCTCGCTGGGACAAATCGCCTGGCCTCTGTCCACTCCTTCTTCCTTCTTTTTCTGTGACAGAGGAGCTGCAAGGTCCCTGGGAAAGTGTGAGCGGGAGCAGGTTGCTGCCAAAGGAATTCAACCGAGCCACAGCCAGCCCCTTCCCGGGGGAGCCTGGCAGTTGTGCTAACAGCAGCAGCGCTTACTGTTCATGGGAAGGGGCAGGAATGTCCTTAGAAAGCTTTGGATCTCCTGCTCATGCACCAAACAACTGTGCTTAGACATGCCGCAAGATTTGGTTAAGTAAGGGAGAGGAGGTGATGGCACAAAGCCCACATCTGCCTGGGGAGGAGGTAGCTGGCATTGCCACGGCAGGATGCTGGGTGGCATTTTATGGCATTTTATGATGTGGAGAAGATGCTCTGTGGAAGGCAGGGGGCTGAGTGTGTGTGGCAGGAGGTGCTTTCCCATCTGATGCTGCTAACAGTGTCTGGTGAAGGTTTGGCAAAGGACATAGCTGAGCTGCTTGCAGTCCTGGCAGGTTGTAACAAGCTGCAAGAGAATCCAGATTGACCCCAGAGAACGAGCAAAGCTCAAGTTACTTGAACTTTGGGACTGCCAGGTATTTTGTAGCAGCACCCCAAAGGATGGGGGAGAATGGCATGGCTGTCAAACTGAGATCAGTGTGGTATGATCAGGGTATTCTGCATCTTCATAGTCCCAGCTCTAGTTTAATGGCTTGAAGATATAACTAAACATAGAAATACTGTTGTGATCTCCCTTGTTACCTGGCAGAGCTCTTATCACTTCAGCACAGGGGCTGTTCGTATTTTAATAGGTTTATCTCTTGTATGGAGGGTATTACAAGCTTTCATCTGTCTTCCAGTGCAGCTCTACAGAAATCCCTCCAGGCTGGAGGCAGTACCTGGGTGCTGAATTAATGTGTGCTCCTGGGTTCTCAAAGCTCCATTAGTGGCTTAGCAGGGGAAGCAGTTAGCATTAACAAACTTAAGAAAATAGGATTTGCTCTGTTTGATCTGCCCTCGGCTCCTTATATCCTCCCAACAGCAATGACAAAGACTGGTCATATTACGGGAAAACTCAAAATAGTCATAGGGAAGACACAAATTAGGCTGATTTGTAAACTGTGTATCAGCATCGTCTAAGGTTCACGAGGGTGAAGGGAAAGTTGTGCTATAGTCAGGTGCAGTAAAAGGTGCCAAACCATTTTTCCTCCTGCCACATGCACAGACACATCTACACCCACAGCTCTTACCTTGGCTTTCCTGTGGCTTGAGCCATTTGAAGATAGTGCGGTGTCCCATCCTCCTTCAGGTAACCACTGCCCTGTGCTCCATCGCTGGTGTGAGGCTGGGGCAGCTCTCAGAATCCATCCAGCACTTTGTGAAGGGCTGTTTGTCCCCTTGCTTTTCATCAAATGAACGTTTACCATTGTTGGCGTTCTTACTCTCCTTTCCATTGAAGAAACTGCCTTCGAACCGCATGCTGTGTTTTCTTTGTGGTGCTATGTTCCTTAGCAGAGCTGTGCATCCATCAGTGGTGGATCTGCCTTCTCTTTGGGAGCCACCGACTTTCGCATTGCTGTTCTCTGCTGACTGCAGGCTCTCACAAAAGAGTAGGGCCAAGCGTGAAGCTAAACTTCAGTCTGCTTAAACCTAGGGTCAGTAAGTTGAGACCTGTTTCAAGACATGTCTGTCAGGTGTCTGAAATAGCAGCAGATGGGGATAATGACCTGTTACCTGTAGTACCCTCTAATAACAACATACCATGCAGTGAGTTTAGAGAGGGTTTCAACTTGGTTGTGTCACTTTTCTTCTAAAGCAGATGTGGAACACATCAGTTGCTTAAGTCTTTCAGTCTCTTGCATACCATTTTGGGACAGAAATGCCTTAGTGATCCCTTTCTGATCAGGCTTTGTTTTTGTTCATCGGATCAAGATGGCATATATATGGACTTCCATACCACCCAAGCTACACAAAAGCTGGTGTTGGTCCTGTAGAACCTGTCAGGTCCTGGGTAGGACCAACCAGCAGGCTGCAGGCACTGCAGCTGCACAGAAATCCCTGTCTGTTTGGCTGCTGACACTTGTCATCTTAGGGAAAGTTTTACATCAGCTGTACCCTTAAAGTTTCTCTCCTTGTTAATAGTGAGAAATATTTTCTTTTTTTCAGGGTTACTTTAACTCACTTGGTCAGTTTGCTCTGGGGTTTTCAGAGAGGTTGATATATTTGCTGCTTTGCCAGCCCCTGTGTACAGTGAGCTTTCTGGCGGGTCCCAGGTCTCTCAGTCCTGGGTGTCTGTGGCAGGTGCTGCTGGTGTCATTGTCATGCTCCCCTTCTCTGGGCTCTGCACAAGCTGCTGGTGCCCATGGGCTTTGGCAGTGCAGTGTCAGCATCTGCTTTTCACATTTCTCTTCTCATGCAGCAGCCCCTGGTCTTGCCTGTTTCTCTTCACACCAGTTACAGGTCCCTGTGCTGCTTCTTTGGCCTCTGGTCTCTCCTGGAGAATTTTAACTCTGATAAGGTATGTGATGTCTGTGTGCTGCCCTCCAGCCATCAACTTCTTCATGGAAAGGGAAACTCCACTTGCTAGCAGCTCTAATTGCTTTGAGAAGTGTCAGTCCTGCCTCCCTGGTTGTTTCTGGGGTTGTTTCAAATTTCTGATGGCAGTCTAGCCTCTTAACAGCCTACTTGATCAGCCTCCTCTCCAAAATTCCTGCTTTCCCAAGTGAATTTCCATATCTCCCACATGAAGAAGAGGCCTTTGGGACTGAGCAGGATCCAACTGTCCCCCCATTTCCCGTAAAGCCTGTAGTCATCATCAGTCTTCAAAATGCAAGAATTTTCTGCAGCCCAAAACCTCTCATCCCTATTGAGGCTGGTAAAACCCACCCTGTGAAGGCTTTGATATTGCAGAAGATGGAATCAGTTAAGTTGTCTTTTGTCAGAGCACTGCCAGGGCTGGGAGAAGCACGAGAGCCTGGAGTGCTTTCAGGAGAGGCTGGGAGGCAGGCTCTGAGTGACAGAAAATGGCTAAGCAGTGAAATTTGGCATGTATCTTGTTAGTGTCACAGTTTTTTATGTGGCATTTCCTAGGGATGTTTTGCTTTTATTTTAAAATTGATGTATGTTTAGAAAATACTTGTAACTTCATTAACAGTTCCCTAGTGGTCTAGAGCATGCAGTGCAGCGTCACAATTCATCGGTTTCTGAAGAAGGTATTTTTAATCCACCAATCTAAACTCTTTGCAATTGTATAATCTGTATTTTAGTCCTGTGGTTTCCTAATGATGCATCTAGAGAATGAGCTCATCCAGTTTGTAAATTGTAAAGTGAATGCAAATATTCAGCTGTTCCTTCTACATAAATCTGGATCCATTTCTTCATAGATTGTGTTTGAAACCTCCAATGCAGGCAAGTGTGAATGCTTAAAAATAAACTCATTTGCAGTTTATATTTTTTCCAAGTGGTGAAAGTTGTCTCCTGCCCCATCTTTCCCAAAAGGCTCTTCAGCTTTGACTTGCAGCAGTGAAATAAAAGCCATGGGTATGATGCCAGCTTGTCATTTTGGTGACAGGATCTGCATGTCTTTGCAAAGGATCCAGCCATGCTTCTTCCTGGGTTCGCTGTAGCACCCAACCACCTGTAGCAGAGGTTTTGGGGGCCACTAGACAACAACAGAGCGGCCTTTGTGTGTGCTAGGGAGCTTCACTCCTCTCATGGGAGGACCCCAGGGTCCTTGTTGTATCCCAGAGGAGAAATCTGAAGAGCAAGACCTGCTACAGCCTGTGGGATAATTTAGTGATAGCCTATTGTGTCTTTGGGAGCCAGGCTGGGAAACCCTGACTTGGGAGATTAGTTTAAGAAGGGGGAAAAGCTATCTGCTATCTTCCATCTTCCCATGCCAGGGATTCACTGAATTTGCATGCATTGTATGCAGTTGTATAATACAAGCAGCAGCAGAGGAATAACATCAGAGTAAACTATGGGATTGTAAGTTGGAAATGTACAGTGGGAGCAGAGTAATACCCCAAATGAGTTTCAGCTCCTTTTGTTAGGCTGGATTGAGTTTTGGGTTGGCATTGTTCTTTAGCCACATGCATGAATCTTGTAGCTTGTTAACAGAGGTAGTTTGCTGGCTAATGTCCTGAGAAGGAAGAGGCATAAGAGAGGTGTGCAGCTTCGGTGGTGCAGAATAAGTAAAACTCAAGGTGATGTGTTGTATTGTTCCAAGTAAGAGAGAATCCTTCTGCACTGGAGAACTCTAAACTGGAAAGTAAAGCAGGAATGGAGAGGAGATCTGTCATGGTTTAACCCCAGCTGACAACTAAATTCCAAGCACCTGCTCGTTCCCTTTCGCCTGCTCTGGGAAATCAGAAAAAGGTAAAACCTGTGGGTTGAGGGAAGAACAGTTTAATAACTGAAGTAAAGTAAAATAATAGTAGTATTTGTAATAATAATAATAATTAATAAATAATACTAATAATGCAACATCATCTCACACCCAGAAGCTCCAGCCAGGGTGTGCAGGTTAGCTGGTGGTGGAGCATGCTGGCTGCCCAGCATGTTCCTTGCTGTTTCCTTCCTGTGCCTGCTCTGCATTTCAGTTTGGGTGCAGAGATGTCTCAGGAGTGGTGACAGTGGAAGGGTAGAAGAGCAGCTGTAAGTGATGTCCCCTTCCAAGCACCCTTTCCCTGAGGAGCAGGTTTATGGGACAGCTGATTTTACCTCTCTGCCTCTGTCTGTCTCATGAGGATTAGCTGTGCTGAGGGACACAGGGCAGCAGCGACAGCTTCAGGAGCCTCCTAGAGAATTTAAACCTTCATCTGGAAAATGTGTGTTTAAGGATAAGGAGTTCAACTGAGGCGGCAATGGGTGAGATGATGCCAGTGTAAGACCAGTTCAGGACTTTTGACCATTAGCAACAGCAGTCTGTAACCAGGTGCTGAGATTGGCCAAACATTCACTATCTGGGAAGCCAAAAGGGAGGGACCACCCCAACCCAGTGTGAGAGGTAACTAGTTGAGCTGGTAGCAAATTTCCTTGTCTTTTCTCTTTTTCCACTGTTGGACTTTTGGTCTCTCCTTTATTATCCCATCCTGTCCTTACCACATGTTCTTCAGCCTCTACCCAGAGTCTTTCTTCAGCAATTTTGAAATGCAGCACAAATAGAAGAGCTTGTGGAAGAAGTGCCTCAGTCTCAAGAGCAGCTTCTTTAAGTGAAAACACAGCTGTGAGGTTTGCAGCCTGCGCTTCTGTAAGAGCTCATCCAGCCAGCGCGGCCAGCGCTGCTGCAGTCCTTCCAGCACGCAGGAATTGGGAAATCCATTGTGAACAAGATTGAGTTTGATGGCCTGTGTGGAGGCAGATGGATGTATTTTTAAGGGACGAGGTGCCAGAGAACTCTGTGATTACGTTACTGGAGCATGGCTCGTTTTTTGTGGTTTTAAAAGTGAGTGTCAGGACTTCAGGGCAAATTTTTTTTTCAGGTCAAACCCAAAGCTTGATCAAGGCATAAAAATCTGCTTGATGACTAAGTTTATTCTTAAAAAGCTTTCTAGAGCTTGCTGGAGAGAGGAGCCTTTATTCCAAGAGGGAGCTGATACCAGTCTTTTTGGACTTCCATGCAAATGGGGTTAAAATTGAATGAGTACCAAGGGTAGAAAAGAGCCCCTGCCTTTTAGGACACTGTTTTCAGTGTAATCTTTCAATCCAGTCCCCTGTTTTTTGTCTTGGAGGCTCATGTTCTGCATCTCCTCCTTGCCCTGGGTGAACTCTTTCTGCTTGAATACCCCACCACGTTGGTGAAATTACCTTGAAGGGTTATAACCAAGGGTGGCCGAAGCATGCCCTTACATTGCCCCAGAATTGGGACATCTGAAATCTTTGACCTGGTTGCTCAGCTGAACTGATAATACCTCTGACACAGTGCATGTGTAGAGAAAACATTTTGTCTGATAACGGTGGTTTGCAGCTTGGAGCCAAGGCTGGGAATGGGGGGATCCAAGCCAAGCCATTTACTCAAGGGGCATGCAGAATTTGCCCAGTCAAGTCAGTATAGGTACTGGCAGCATTTCAGCAGCCAGAAGCCTGCTCCTCAGGCTCTCTCCTTGTTGGAGCTACCAGACTTCATTGCATGACTGAGCCCCTAATTGCGGCAGGTCTGAAACTTTCTTTAAAATGAAGACAGCTGCTGGCTGCACTGAAGCCCAGGCAAGCCTGAAGGTCTATGACAGTGTTAAGCACTGCTCCCCCTTTCTGAAAATCCTCTTGCTGCCCTTGGAGGAAGCCCCAGATGTAGACAGCTTCCCCAGCACCCCCCACCAAGGCCAATCTGCCTGAGCAGGGCACTGGATGCCTGCAGGGATCAGGCAGCACAGAGCCGTTGGTGCTCTGGAGGGCAGCTGCCCTGATCCCTTCTTCTTTGGCTCTTATCTCATGTCTCTGTGTGTTGGTTTGGTGTCTGCTCACCACTGTCAGGGGTGTGTGTGGGAACCCTTTGGTGCAGATGAAGCATGTCGGTATCTGATGGATGGAGGAACAAGCAGGAGCAAGGAGCATCCCACTGTCAGCCAGCTGCATCCTCTGCTGGATTTAAGGATGTAGGAAGTGGGAGGATGTCCCTAATCCAAAGAGTGGAGCCACTGCACAAACAAATGTTATGTGTGCACAGTCCTCAGTGCCCAGTGACCACTGTAGGCAGGAGATGACTTTCCTCAAGGAGGTGGCGTTATGTGCCACTCCATGCGAGTATATTCTTTTGCTCTGTTGACCAGTCACGGCATAGTGTACCCACGCCTGCTTGGTACCTTTGGTGTGATACTGCCCTCCATGGAGGCAATGATGTCCTGCCCATCAAACAGCCTGCCCCAGCCCGTTTGAATTTCTGTGCCCTGCTCCTCTTCTGTTTGGGTGTGTTGCAATTGCGTCTGGTGGCAAGCAAGCCTATCGGTCGCTGTATCCACACAGATCCCAATTACTCCTTTTGACAGCTCCTATTCATGCACCTCCCTGTGCCTCTGACATCTCAATTATTGATGGGGCTCGCCTGGTAGGCAGCACTCTGTTCTCAACATGGCTGTGTTCCAGCTCCCTTTCCCATTGAGTTCACACACACACCATGCTGAACGTTTCTTTATGTGCAAAGCTATTGAAGTGGAAAAGGATCTTTATTAGCGTGTGAGCTCCAGGGCTACACAGCTGAAGGGGGCAGTGCAAGCCAAATCGCACTGCAGTACAGCACTGGGAAATTTCCTCTACCCCTCCTCTCCCAGAGAAGCCCAGTAGTGTCTTGTAAAATGAAATGATCTCTTATGTTCAGTGGTGAAGATCCCTTGATCTCGTGAGCCTTCCTCATGATGGGGTCACCCTGCACTTGCATTTGTGTTAGAAACGCCAGTCCCCCATTGCCCCTGCAGGCATAAAATCTGGTATTTTGAAGAGCGGTGCCTTTTGTCTTGGTATTAGGTTGTTTGCCGGCTTTGCAGCAAGCCTTTGCATTCTGACAGGGAGCACTGACACACAAAAGAAGGAGCTTCAAAGCAGCATGTGGTGTTGGAGCAATGTTGTCAAATTGGTTAAGAGTTAAAGCTGTGCCAGAGGGACAATTACAAAAGTCTGCTTGTTTTGTAGGGCTTTGTGTATCTGGGAGGCTCCAGATGTCTCATGACATTGCTGTAGCAGTAGTCAGATAGAAGGGATGATGAAGTGGCCGATCAGCTCCTGACATCTCTCCTGCCAGAGGTTTTGTGCTTAGTGAAGAAAAGCAATAGGAAAGGGTGGCTGCTGGAGAAGATGAGACCAGAGAGAAGCAGCAGTGTAGGATATGCTGGGAAAGGACACTTGAGTTTTGTTCTTTGAGATCTGTGGCAGCAGGTGCCTCACAGATTAGCTTTGGCATGAGAGGAAAAATCTGTGGAGCAGACCTTCCAAAGCACTGAGGTGCTGGGGAGCGTAAGGGCCTCTGCAGCTGAGCATGGCTGTGCAGAAGTGAGCACGTGCCTAAGGGTGGTCAGTAGAGCCCTCCTGCAGCTCCAGTGGCAGACAGGACCCAACTGCACGATACTGAGTGGGTGTGCACAACCTTTTCAAGTTTAGTAGGAAGCTTACAGTCTCTGCATCCCACTGTGCCTCCTGGCAGTACTCAGCTAGTCCTTCTCTACCTGTCTTACCTGCTCTCTTTCAGTGCTGGGTTTTGCCTGGGGGCTCCATGCTCCCTGCAGTGACCAAATGCCACCAAGTCAGTGGTTGCACAGCCAGAGCTTGGCTGTTCATTCAGGGTTTATAAGAACTCCTGGCCTGGGTGACAATCCCAGGTCTCCTCTTTCCCATTTGGCTGGCCATGATGGTACTTCAGCAGGGCAGATCTGCACAAGAGCATGGTTTTGTGCAGCTGCGATAGCATGGCTTGCCATGAGCTGTGGTTGCTGTGACAGACCTTTAGTTACACATCTCTCCATGTGACAGCCTGACCCTGACATTTCTCTGAGTAGGGTCCTTTTGTCACTGTGAGTGACAGTAGCATCCTCTTGCCTGACAGTATTGCCCCATACGGTCAAGCTGTGTATAGTTCCTGTTACACAGGCCTTGCTGGCACTGTTGGGTAGCAGAGGCAGCTGAGCTTGCCAAGCAGGGTGTGTTTTATTTGTCTGGAATACCATAAGCAGACAAAGAAGGGTTAAAATAACAGAAAGTTGAAAACCCATTATCTTTGGAACTGTGATCTTTCCTTTTTTTGGTAGGCAGGTTCCATGGGACCCTGTCACCCCTGATAGTGGAAAGGTCACCCTCTCATACCTGATTGCCCCACATCTTTCCCTGGCAGCCTGTCCAAACAAGGCTGTTTTCCTTCCCAGCCCTTTTCCTTCCTTCCCTTCCCCTGGACTTGAGCTGGCACAGCCCCGAGTGGTGCCGGGGGCCCTGAGCCCAGGTGAGCTGTAAGCAAAGATGATCAGTTATTGCAAGCCCAAAGCCCACTTAGCTGATTGCTGCAAACAAGAGGCTTAGGCACTCCTGAGTTTGTCCTGATCAGAATTATTGCTGAAAGTTGCTAAAGTCACACTTTTGCCCAACTTGTACTTTCTTTTGTGTTTCTTCTGTAGCAATTCTTCAGTGTAGTGCCCATTTCTCAAAGCACAGGACCAGGCAGAGCTGTGCCTGTGATACGTGGTGTCCCTTTCACCTCAGAGGCACTTCCTGATATTCTAGCAGGAAAACTTTGGGAAACCTGTCCCAGAAAAATGGCTTTGGGTAGTTCCTAGTTCCTCCTTCAGTTCCACAAACCAGGGCAGCTCACTTGGGAGGACTCTGGTTATGGACCACTTATGGCAACTTGTCTCCTTTGGGGAGGTTGCTTGTTTCTTGCTGACCTCCTGCTCCCATGGGATAGCTGCCATGTGCCATCATAACATCTGGAGAGGCTGGAGCAACTGCCCAGCCTCACGGATCTCAGCCACAAGTGTCCTCAGCCCTGCTAGTCTTGCCTTAGACACCAGTCTCCAAAATGGATGTGAGTAATCTGCTAAGCTGTGATAAGAGCAGAGCTTGCAGGAAGGGGGAAGTTGTGGGGAGTGTAAGAGGTTGCTGTCTGAACAGCAGTATGAATTGTGATACATGTACCATGGATGTGTTACATGCTGTTGCAGGAGTGTGTGTTTCAGAATGGCTTGCAGAGTTAGGGGCATTGAAGTCAAGGGAGATCAGCTGAATTTGGCCTCAGCCTGGTACTGTGTTTTTAACTTGTATCCAAGATGGTGAATTTTTTGATGATTTCAGGGTATGCAGTTTTATTTGGGTCAGTGAGAGCACAGTGTATTATTTTGCTACCCTTTAGGGAAGCGAAAATCAGTGCACCATCTAATGATCCAGCACAGGGGTTTCTTAACATCCTACAAGAGAAAGATGTTTTAATTCTGTGTTCATTCCTGAATATGCCATTAATTTGAGTTAGCAATTTCCTTGGAGTCCAGAGGAGAAGGCTCTGTGATCAAATGGAGTGGCTTAACACTGCTTTCTCCTTCTTTCCCTTTTTAAAGAGATCGGGCTCATCATAGCAAACCTCCTTCGACTTTTAGCCGTTGCAATGGACTCCCCAAACTGTTTCAAGAGTCCTGCATGATCCAGCAGTGGTTACAGCCCTGCTGTTAATCATCTCTGTGACCCCTAAAAAGCCAGAGTGCTCAGCACATAAAGACTGTAGCTACCTCTGAAGGGTGCTGCCCCTCTTACCCAGCCTGCTGTCTCCTGGTCAGGGTCTGCAGCCGTTTTGCAGAGCCCAGGGGCTGCACCTCATGGCTGTGGGATTTATTAGGACACTGGTCTGGGGGCCAGCGGCCTTCCACTGGGGAATGAGGGGCTGCTTGGTGTGCAGGGCTGTTGCAGGGTTCAGGCCTGAGCTGTTTTCTAGGCAGTTCAGCATATAAAATCACTGGAGACATTTTCAGTAAAAAAAGTCTCCCCGCAGAACTGTTCTGTTGCTTGTTGAAAGAGGATTAATTTTTCCCCCTTAAATAAAATGAGCCGTGTTTGAAATCTGAAAACCCTTCTTGGAGCTGCAAAGAAAGCAGCTTCCAGGTCACATCATAGCCTCCTGCCGGACGCAGATCCAAACTGCAAACCCTTCTAACAGCTCTTTAATAACTCTGCACAGAAGGAAAAATCTGTCACCTTTCCCTCTGTGGTTTCTCCTCTGTTTTAATGCACTGGAGGAACGAGATGGAGCCGGGAAAGGTTTCAGAGAAAGACTCGTGGGAACCACAGCTGCCGATGGAGAAGACTCATTTCTTTAGTGTCTGAGGGGAACCGCAATTGCTTTGGTGAAGGGTGGTGTGTGTGGGTGTGTTTGGAGGGGTGAACTGTTATGACCCATGCATTTCAGAAGAACCACGAACACTTTATAGTAACAAAGGGTGGAAAAAGCAAGAGGTTTCTGCAATGCATGTGACTTTTCCCTGAGGTTTGGAACCCCACAGTATGTTCCAGGCCATGGTGTTTGCGTGTCAGTCTTGGTGAGTTAAGCTTTCTCCCACAAGCCTCGCTTGAAGTTGCTGTGATGACTGAGAGCCTAAAACGTTGCCTTTTTTTCCCCTCTTCTCTCTCTCTTTTCATTCTGCAGCTGAAGCTCTCATTTACCTTGGACCAGGAGAGTGGGATGCCTCAAGGCTGTTATATCTATCAGTACCGGGACAGCAACAAGTAAGTCCTGCGGAAGATTGCGCGCAGCAGATAGGGGAAAGTGCATTGAAAGGAGACTGCCCTGCCTTCTGGCAGAGGGATCACAACTGCTTGTACCACTTAAAAGTAGATTAAAGCAGGCTTAGGGCTTGACCTGAAACTGGGAACAGCTCCGGTAAAGGCCAGATCCTTAAAAATGCACGAGGCCCTGCAATCCCTTTTTTTCTGCAGTGTTTGAAAGCTGCTTTTATTTGGCTGAAAGGCCAGCTCTTGGATACCGCAGGCTCTTGCAGAACTCACACAGACTTTGTCCAGGGGTGTTTGCAACTCAGACCCTGCACTGGTTTGTGCTGGGGTCATCCTGAGAGTGCAGGCTGAAGGTAAACATCCAAAGGCTGCAGAGTAGCCCTCACCTCTGCTCAGCTAGAGACAAACGGCACCCCATTCTTGTCACTAAAGCTCATGCATGGGTTCACTGAGTGGCCTTTCATTTTTTTTACTGTAGCCCCAGTGCAGGCATGTGCTCTGTTTTTGTAAGGTACTATATGATATTCAAGCTTTGAATGTGTTTGGAGAACAGAGTCCTCAGTTACTAGGTATTCTGCCTATTTTTACTAGCTGCTGTAGTGAATTGGCACCCAAGATGTTTTTATTTCAAATCACATTCTCATTATCAAATTGACAGCAGTAGCACAGTTCAGGATATTTCTGTGTTTGCTCTGGGATACTTTGCATGAATACCAGAATGTCATAAATCCATAGCCTGTTACCCTCCACCATATAGTTCTGCTTCTTGCCAGTTATTGAAGGTTAACCTGAAAAAAGAGGGCACATGAAGTTGTCAATGAATGGAACAGCCTGTCGTTAAATCTGCTCTGAAATGCTGATGAGAATAGTCCCAGTGAGGGAGAGGGACATCCACAAATAGCATTTACCCCTTTCTAAGCAGAGAAATCTCAGTGCTTAAACAAGAAGGGAGATAATTTCTGGGAGAATCCTTCCCACCTGTGGATGGGCAATTAGCACAATTTACATGGTACCATCCCGACCAGCCTGGCCACAGAGGCATGGACGAGCAGAGCTGATACCTGCAGCACCACCAGGCTACAGGGAAACATGCAGTTCAGCGCCAGAGCATAAAATCAACAAGGGAAGAGTGTTTGGTTTTGAGATTTTTAAAGGCAGCGGCACACAATGGACAAAGAAGAAAAGAGAACCCCCAGACCTACTGGCGTTTGTTAAGGATGTTTATAGATCCAGCGTTTCTAATTGTGTGGTGTATATCTGAAAGATCAGCAACTGCAGTCTTTTCTGCCACAGACCCTCCTCTCACCGGGCTCCAGTGGGTGTTCTATGCCATTGTTTGAGGAAACTCTTGGGATGGGAGTGGAGCTATTTTGTTTAAGTGCTAAGGCCAATAGCAGTTCCACTTGGAAACCTTGCTTTTACCTGTGAGTGGTTCAGCATGTGACAAAGCAGCAGTGACATGTTGGCAGCTGTTGATTTAGAGATGTATGGCTGTGACCTGCATTTCTGGCAAGCATGGGAGCTGAGCCACCCCAACCCATGCCAGCTGGGATCACAGGCTGGAAGAATATGGTGTGAGCAGGATGAGTAGAATTGCAAGTAAACCCAGACGTTGAATGTGTCTGATGATCCAAACTACAACTATACCTGCAGGGCTCCACGCTTTGTATTTTATAGCTTGCTTAACCAGCCTAGGGGAAGCAGGATCCCATTTCCCAGGGAATGCCCCACTAAGTTTGCACACACGCTTGTCCTCCTAAACCCTGTGCATGCAGCCCAGCACCTCCGACAGTCCTTGGCCAGTGAACTGAAGCGTGAAGGTCTGTGCTAAAGCTGACGTATTCTTGCAGGTATTGTGCCCTTGAGCCAAACTTATGCTCTGTTCTTGTTGTACCCTGGGTGATTTTGGAGGAGCTCATGTGCACTGCAGCTTTATTTGAGCATTGCATTTGAATAGTGTAGTGAAGCACCAGTCATGGGTCCTGCTTAGCTGAGCAGAGAGTGCACTTTTCAAGCATTGGGGCTTTCATAGGGTTAATTTAAATATCCATAAAATAGCATGGCAGTTGTTGTGGTAATTTTTTCTTATCAATTTCCAAGGGTGAACTGTAGGCCTCATGTTCTCCCAAGCCTAGTCAGGCTTTGACTGTACTCATCAGGACCCAAGGGAATAATAGCTGTTCCACATCCTTCTAAAGCTCAATCTAGAAGTTAAAGCAATGTAACACTTGTGTCTGCACCATTTGAAGCAAATGTTTGGAGCCACTTACAGCCCAGAGAAGAAATGCTGGTGACACACTGCAAGCTCGTGCGTGGGAAAGACTGGAAATGTGCACGCTGGAGCCCAGCATGCTTGGCAGAGAGTAAGGGCTGGGACCCACGCCAGGGACAGACTCGTGGCAGGAGTGCAGGTGTGTGAAGCTCCCAAACAGCAACTCTAACAGGAGGAAGATAAGGTGATGCGGGTCAACGGGTACTTGTTCTGGCCTAGGGAGTGTGCCCGATGCCCCAGAGATCTGTGTGAGCAGGAGTATGCGTCACAAGGCTCGGTGTCACCCGGGTCACTTAGAAGTGTCCCTTCCCCTCCAAGTGGCAAATGCTGTTCCAAGCTGCAGCCAGACGGGGCCACCGGAGAACAGCGGATATTGGCCTCCCACTTGCAGAACAAAGGACTGCAGCATTGCTGAAAGTGTAATTACCAGAGCAATTAAAATTTCTATTGCTTAGGGTAGAAGTGCAAGTACTATGCCGGCTCTTACAAGTGCAATCAATTGGAATTTGTTCTGTTTAAAATGATAAAACCCTGCCAAGAAATTTTTGCAGCTTACTGTTGCTTGCCTGCCTGCAACAGCATTCACAGTGCTCGTCAGATGCCCGCTCCGCTATCGTACCCCAGGTACCTGGCACTTTGGGGATACCAGACTCAGTGTAGCCTTGGGTGCCTTGGACCGAGAGCAGAAGAGGTGCTGAGCACCCAGCCGCTCACCCTTCCATCCACTGCTGTAATATGTTGATATCTGATGGTTCTTGACAATCCCAGTAGCCATCCAAGTGGTGTACTTAGAGCTGTATGGAGCAGAGAGGCTGTCACTGCCCCTGTAGTCTCAGGGGTGAAACCAGGGAACATGACTTCTCCCCTTTTTCCCTGGTCAGACCGAGACACTTTCATCCCCTTGGCTGCCAGTCCTTCCAAGCCCTTCAGTCCTTCCTGGCCCCAGAGGAAATGACTTGACCTCATGCAAAAGCAAGCAGTCTGCTTTCTCATTTTCAAGCGATGTTACTTAAATTCTTCCTAATGTCATTCAGTCAGTATAATTGACAGAGCACAGGGCTGCTGCAGGCCGGCTGTTCTGAGTTGGGAGCACTGTGCTGTGACACAGAGATGACCAGTGACATGCGCTGGGTGACATTCAGAACAGGAGCATATTGTCAGCCTCCATGTGGCCCCAGGGCAGTCACATAGAATCATAGAATGGTTTGGGTTGGAAGGGACCTTAAGATCTTCTAGTTCCAACACCGCTGCCATAGGCAGGGATACCTTCCACTAGACCAGGTAGCTCCAAGCCTCACCTAACCTGGCCTTGAACACTGACAGGGATGAAGAGTCTCTCTCCAGCATCCTTGTAGCCCCCTTCATGTATTCGAAGGCTGCTCTAAGGTCTCCACTCAGCTTCTTTTCTCCAGGCTGAACAGCCCCAACTTTCTCAGCCTGTCTTCATAGGGGAGGTGCTCCAGCTCACCTGTCATCCATGTGGCCCTCCTCTGGACTTGCTCCAACAGCTCCATGTCCTTCTTATGTTGGAAACACCAGACCTGTATGCAGTACTCCAAGTGGGCTCTCATGAGAGACACCCAGGAGAGGACAGCTCTGCCATCCTGTGATGTGACTGCAGCACAAATTGAGTGTTGAAGGTGGGACTGGCTTTCTGCCACGGCCTCTGCGCAGGCTGGGTTTCTCTGGCCCTGCACAGGATCCAGTTGCAAAACCCAGCCAGGCAGTAAAAGACTGTCAAGGCCATTCACATCCACCATGGCTCATGAATCCCATCTTATAGCATGCACTCACCAGTCCTCAGTCTAGGAATATGATACCGGCTGTACTGAGGAAGTGCCAGCTGCCTGCTCTGAAGCCTGCCTGCTTGGTGTGGCTGGTCCTATTCTTGTGGGCTGCCAGACAGATGGAGGGACAAGATCAAGAAAGGTCATGAAAGATTTCTTCCATCCTGCATACAGGAAGAGCCAAAGCCAATTTGAGATCCCCCAGAAAGAAATTAATTGTAAAAGAAACAGTATCTTTTGGCTTTATCCAAGAAATAGAAGGTTCAATATGTTTTCTGTGTGCTGTTGCTATCCAGATGCTTCTCTGGAGACCTTCTAGACTCTGCTCACCTACCCACAGCAAGCCAGACCTTTCAAATGCCTTTGTCTTTCCTCCCAATACTCTCTGATTACTGATGCAGCGCTCAGGGTCCCTGCCATCCCACACCTGCTGAAGAGCTACAAATTCCTGTCAAGATGCATTCTGTTATGTGGGCCATACTTGGAGTACTCACAGCTGGTTCTCCTCTACCAGTTTTCTTGCTCCCTTAGCCTTCAGGTATTGGTCTCTTTTTGAGGTCCCATCCTCACATCACAGACACCACCTTAGCCAATAAACGAGCTTGCAGCTCGCTAATGAATTTCATTTTAATTCCTTGCTGCAGCTGGGGTTTGTGTCAGGATTACAAATTTGCAGTGGGGGTTTTCATGTTCTCTTCAGAGTAATTTCTAAACCCAAAGGAGCAGCATCTCACATGGAAGCACTTAGAGACCTCTTATAAAAGCAGTGTTGGAGTATTGATTGTTTTTTCTCTCCAGGGACCCAGAGTGCTACAGATAAAACTGCTGTGCAGTGTAGCCACTTGCGGGCAGCACCACACAGCTCTTTAGCATGAGAAGTGAAAAATAGCTCCAGTTGAAAGGAAAAATGGTGCCCCCTTTTTATGTAGAGATCAATGATGCCTGGTACATTGGATTATCACTTAAAACACCAGGACTTCAAATGCCAGGGTGCATGCACTCCTGATGCTGATAGGCTTGTGATATATAATGCTGTTTGGGTTACCAACTGAGCTCCTTTGTGCAATCTTTTCATAAGGTGAATGTAATATCTGCAGTGATGTACCCAACGTTACATCGGGAGAGCCAACCTATAATTATGCTTGAATTGTTTGAATGGGTTATTTGTCACTAACACATTAGCTCACTCCATTTATTGCTACCATTCAAGGCTGCAGCAGGCTTGGTGTAAACAAAGCTTAGGTGGATATTTGGGAGAAGTATTTTTCTGCGTACAGCAAAGCAGAATTGTTTGGAGTTCATTCTTTTTTGCTAGGAGAGCTGTTGACTGGGTGTGCTAGGAGCAAAATGCGTAAGGCAGTTGATATGGCATAACTGATGTGTTTTCAGATGTACTTCCCAAGTGTACAGCTCATGTGTTGGACTTTATCATGGACCTGTTTTGGTTTTTTTTGCAATGAGCTGGCAGGTTTACCATGTTGTGTTTTGCTTCTCATGAGAAATGGAGGCTTGCAGAGTGGGTTGTTTGTGCAAGGAGCTGCTGCACATATCACAGTCACTGGGTGCCTAACCTGCCTTATTACATGGTTGTTTCATGCATGCATCCCAGCGAAGCAGCACTACATGTATTGATGTGAAGGAAGCGGTCTTGTCCCTGATGGCATCTGCTCTTCTACTTGGTGATCGGCAGATATGTGCTGTGACCTACTCTGATCCGCATGGCCAGGGAAATCTCTGAAGGTGGCATCTTCTCTTGTTTATCTTGCCTGGCAGACTGGAATTTCATGAGGGAAATCCATATACATGTAATCCCTTGACATTACAGGCTGGGGTGGATGCTGTCTAGTAGGAGTTGGACAAGGTGTCTTAGCTGGGACAAGGTATGTCCTGCTGCACCATAGTTCTCTGGGTGCACCTCTACGCATCACTAGCTTTCTTCAACCATTGCCCAAGTCCTGTTCGATGGACTGCAGGTAGCTGAGCTGCCCTGTGGCTCTCATGGTAAGCTGTGTGAGGGTTTAGCTGTCTTTGGAGGCCACAGAAAAGCACCACGTGCGGTTGGGGTAAATAAGCCTGTGTTTTCATTGCTGAGAAGGCATACCACCACTGTGATTGTAGCCACTTCCTGGGTTTAAGACTAAGCTGTTCCCCGCTGGGCTTAAAACACTACTGAGCTCTGGTGGAAGTGTTGTCTATGTGGATGAGAATAAGATTGGAAGCAAAGTGTAAGCCAGGGTATGAGTTCAAACTGCCCAGAAGATATACTCTGCAAAAACGAAGACTAAGCAGGTTGGAATTTTTATTTTGATACTATTCTGTTTGACTTATTGACTGATCTTTACTATGGTCATCAAGTGATATATATCCTTCGCCTGCCAAAGGATATGCACTGGAGTTGCCCAGGCAAGGCTGGTGAATTATTCTGTCACTGTACGCAGAGATAACCAATCTTCCTGGGTATGGCACTGGTTCAGTGTAGGGTTAATTGTCTGGAGGTTGACCTTTAAAACTTAAAAAGATGTGTAATCCTTCCTGCCTAAGGTATGAACTCAGTTTTCTATATGTCATAACCAAGTCTGCTGAGACATATGCTGCAAAACCAGCCTTTGTCACTTGAGACTTTGAGGAGCAGAGAGTTGTTCCTTTCTTGCTGAAGGGACTCTATGGCCACTTCTAGGTGGTGAAGATGCAAAAGATGCAAAAGGCTCTACCCAGCTACTACTTAGCTTCTTTTCATGACACAGACCTGCCTCCTCCTGCCACCCTGCTGCTTAATAACAAGTTTCCAGTCCAGCAGTGCTGTAGAAATAGTAACTGTCAACTCCTTGGAGTGTCAGTGTGATATGGGGACTGCAAATGGAAAAGGTGATAAAGGAAACCAGCCTTTCCCCTGAGCAAGTAGATGGGATTTGAAGATAATTTGACCCCTTCCAAATGAACATTTGAAGCTTTCTTTGATGGCGTACACAGTATCCCACATTGGCCATCTTTCTACATCTTCAAAAGGGTACCAGAGCAGTCAGTATGTACTCCCACCCTCAAGGGGAGGAAGAATTGAGCTCTTAAAGCTGGGTGAGTGTGGGACCTCCCTACTCTCTAGGTTTAATCAGGGGAGTTTGTTGTCTTTCCTGTTTCAGAGTGTTTGCTTGGCAAGGAGCTCTAAAACCTCCCTGTGTCAGTGTTAGGTATCTTGGTATTCAGTGGCAATCAGGTGAGAAAATCAGCTGCAATTGTAATTGGGTCAGAGATTCTGTCTCCATGTGTCATCCCTGGAGATCTGTTTTCATATCCATTTGCTTAACAATGTGGTTAGAAGCCCTCAGCAGCATTTCAGCACCATTTCTCTGGCCTATATATATGCCTGATATGCCGAAGGCAGTGAGCTATATATGGACTAGAATTGCCAACATATGCATCTGGGTTTTCTTAGTAGTCCTGAATCAGATGGGTCTCTGAGTAGCCCTTATGTACATGGGAGAGGACAGATCTGACATGGGAAAGAGTGAATAATCAACCTTTCACAAGAAGCACCTCTCAATTTCATCTTGAACCCATGTTGCTGGATTGATTCTGTGTTGAGGAAGGCCCTCTCCTAAACTGAGATCTGGCTAGAAAATCACCAGACCCTCTAGCTATCCATCTCCCAGGAGGATTTCTAGACATACTTTTTCATAACAAATATGGAAAAGGAGTCCTTGTTTTGGCTTAGTTTCTGTGTCCTGGAATGGATAGTCGTAGTGCAAGAGTGACTTCTCTGCCAGGTATAGGTTTTGCTGTGCACCCTGTGATGTTACCAGCAGGCAAGTGCATGTGCCACCTTCTTCTGCTTTGTTAGGATGTGCTTTAGGCACAAACTAATGGTGAAAAGTTGCATGCAGTGGCAGACAGTGTAGTAAGACCAAAGGTGATGAAGGGGATGCTGAGTACTCGGAGCATGGGTTGTGTTGGTGGTGGTGGAGGATGTTTTGCTTGTAGATAGACCTTCCGCTCCTGCTTGCCAACCTGCTGTTTGATTGCAGTCCTCCCGGAGAGAGCAAGGGCTTTCAGTTTGCCATGGGCAGGACCTCTATGGTTTGTTCAGCACTAAGTAGCTTTGTTTCCCAGGGGATCGGCCATGTAAGCTGGAGTAACCCAGGTGGATTGTCAGTCACCTGGGATTGCTCTCTCATAAAGAGCTACTGACTGAAAGCTGAAGCATTCAGACTTGAAGTAAAGCACACATTTGAAAGGCAAGATAGATTAACCACTGGCAAAATGTCCAAAGAGAAGACCAGGGAATTCTTTGTCTCTCAAGGACCAGTGCACTTCTGGAAGGTGTTTTAGACCCTACAAGTCAATGGATTTAATGGAACAGTAGCTGCCTGAAGCCCTCCAGGCACAGGAGGTCAGCTGCTGGAATAATCCTCCTAGTCTTAAATTCCTGGCACACATCTCTGTGTTAACATAAAGGATCAGCTTTGCACTGACACCACTCACTTCTTGCAAAGCTGGGTTTTGCCAGCTACTGGGCCTGGAAGAACAGAACATTTGCTTTGAGTCCTGCCCTTTCTCCACATACTCTGTTTAGCTGGGTATTCAGTGTACCTTATTGTTTGAAATTATGTCCTCACAAATCTGACGGTGAGAGTGGAAACATTTCTCCTTACCCCCTCTAAGCAGCAATGGTGAGCAGTTCTACTTTTCCAGCTGTTGTTGTACTTTATTATGAGTCTTGCTGCTTTTCAGTGTTTTTTCCACAGTTCAGGACAGCTAAATCAGTCTGGCAACAGACTCTGTTCTCTCCACACCTCCCTGCGTCTTCTCCATTGAAAAAAAGAGCTTCAGATCACAAACATGTTTTATGTGCTCAGCCCCTTGATGTGTCAAGGTCACCCTGAGTGGGGTTCCTGTTACAGCTTAGCATTTTCACCTTTTCCAATTTCTCATGCATTAGTCAATCTGGAGCCTAATGGATCTGTAACCTGACTTTGCCGATTTCATCTGAGGCATTCCCAGCAATGTAAGAGGATTTGGGCACAACTTCCTTTCAAGTTAATGGAAAGATCTTGCTTGGAAAGAACCTGCTTGAAGATGTGAGTGTACTTTGCATTAATGTTTCCATTAATTTTAATGGGAGATGTCTCTAAATTACTTAGATCAGCTTTGAGCATCTTAAATTTTGTCCTTCACCTCTCATCTAAAATGGGGCTGATGACCAGAAGCACCCTTAAATGAGCAGCATCGTTATCGGCCACCATGTCCTGCAAGTTTTAATTCTTCTGTTGATCTATCTGGAAATGTCCCTGTTCTATGGTGACCCCACTGCCCCCCTCATCAGCTCACCACAAGCAGGGCAGAAGGTCCAGGCACAGCTCCAAACTCAGAGGCTGTCCTTTGCATGGTCTCTGACAAGTCACATCATCTGTCTCTGCTCCACCTCTATCTGTAAAGCAGGAAAGAGCAAGACTCCTCTGGGAGTTTTTTATTAGCGTTTATAAAGCACTTTGTGATCATCAAACAGGAGGGAACAGAGGAAAGTGAATCTATATTCTTGCCACTCAAGTCTTGGTTACTGCAAAGCTCTGCTGCTTTGGGCACCATTACCTGCCACACTTCATTTGGCTGATACGGGCAGACCTGCCTACCTGCCCACCTGTGGGGCAGAGCCCAGCCTGTGTTTTAGCCTGGGTAAGGTCTTGTCTTGTTTTACTGCTTCTGAGGTGCCATGCTACTCGTGGCCCTCATGACCCAAACAACTTGGTATTCCCTACTTCCCCTCCCTCTCTCCTTGCTCTCTGCCCTCCAGCTCCTCTGTTAACTTTGACATTTGAACACAGCAGTGATTAACTGTTACTGAGCATCTCTCACTGATCAGATAGCTGCTTGTTCAGCAGACTTCTTGCCTCCATCTGGGCTGCCAGTAGATATTTCTTTACATCTCAGACTGAGCTGAGCAGAGACCAACATCCCGGCTGTTCATCACATCCCCCTTTCCCCTGGTGAAAGCCAGCTTGTACAAGCTCTTGTATGTGTTGCATCTCTGGCATGATCTCATTTTGCTCAGACAGTCCAGCTTAAACAGCCTGATGTAGTAAAAGAGTTGATGCAAACCCTTCTCACCTCAACACAGTCAGGTTAGTGAGCAGCTACACATGCAGTTGTCCTGGCAGACAAGAAAGGACACACTGGCTTGGCCCCGCTGGAAGTACCCCTAGGAAGGACTTTGTGGTCAGATAGGACGTAGAGAGATGAGGAGGCAGCTCTGTTGAGGTATAACAGGGCACCTGTTGGAGAAGTCATCTTATGAATGAGTTTTTCATGCTTTATTTAAGCTCAGCGCTCATTTGCAGTCTTGCTGCCAGCCAGGCATCGTCTGGTGTGGTGCCACTTGTCTGGTGACGTGGGGCTGGGCACAAGTGTCCAGGTTACATGGGAGCAGGCAGGGTCCACTGTACTTAAAGAGATCTGGTGTGACTTGTTTGCAGTGTAAAGCAGGAGAGGCTGGGAGCAGGCTGCCTGTGCTCACACACTGGGCCAGCCCCGGGTCAGTTCCAGCCCGCAACAATTAGCAAGACAGATTGAATCTAGATTGATCTGTCCGAGTTCCAGCAAGAAATTATCCTTTCTTTCTGTCTCCATGTCAAAAGGAAGGAGACCTTGTCATATTTCTGGATAAATGGGAAGAACATGGCAAGGTAGAAATAAACGTGCTAATGCGTAGGAAGAATCATTAGGACAGAAAGACATCATCGGCACAGCGGGGCTGCAGCTGATCTGCATTGCTGTGTTGAAACTCTGCCTCATGGTACTGCTACTGCAAAAGGCAGGATTCAACAAAGACTCTGCTATTTATTGCACATTTGCAGATGTTACAGGGAAGTGCAGAGAGGCAGACTGGTTCAGAGCAAGAGTTTTCCAGGCTGCACCAGTAGCAGCCTGGACCAGTGCAATGATGTTTGCTGCAGGGAATTCATAAGGAGTTGCCTCCTGGTGCAGTTGTTTGTCAAATGCACTTGGGTCGCTCAGATCTTTGCAGTCCCTGTCACCATCAAGAGAAAACTGGGTTTGTGGGAGAGCAGAGGAGAAGTGACATGCTGCTTCAGTAAATGCACAGGAGCAGGAGTATGGTGCTGAGCTAAGCTGGGGTTTCCATAAACCTCTTTGGAGATGAATTTTTGGAAGGGTGAAAGGGACAGGGAGGAGCAGGGGATGAGTCCCTGGCAGAAGCCAGTAGAAGAAGATCAAACTGCTTCATTCTGTGTCACAGCAGCCATTCCCAGGCTCCACACCCAGAATATGATGACACTAAAAGGGACACTTAATTGAAAGAGTGCTGGCCCTGCCACCTCTCTCAGCCACATCTTCATGTACTGTGATCAACAAGGACAACAAAGAAACCAGAAAATTGTGTAGGCTATTATCAAGGAGGGTAGTTAACCCTGAAGGGTGCAGTGCTCTGATTCACTCCATGTCTCCGCAAGCTGTTCTGCCCATAAATCCAAGGGGGGGGACTCCTTTGCAACGAAGGACTCTCTCTATTGCACCCAGAGAGCTCAATTTTTCAAGGACACCACAGGAAGCAGCCTGAGGAGTAAGACAGAGCACAACAGCCAAACCAGTTTGGCTTTGCACCACTGCAGAGAGCAGCATGCAGGCTTGGAGACAACAACCTGCAAGCTCACTGGCTGCTCCAGAAAACAGAGAGAGACAAAGGATGCTTGTCCTGAGATCCATGGTGGGTGCAGCCATCCCTGAGCTTCCCATAGTGTGAAGGGATGCTCTCTTAGCTGGCAGATCAGTGTGGCTTTGTGCATGTTTATCCAGGGCTTTTGCCTGCGTGATGCCAGCATGAGAGTCTCTGCTTGTAGTTGACAGCTCAGCTATTGTTGCAAAGTATGATTTAATAGCAAGACTTGATTACAACATGCAAATGTAGCTGCTGGGGGACTATCTCAGAGGTTTGTGGAGATTAGCTGTTAAATTGGCCAGTGCAAAAACATTATTAAGCAGAGAACATAATTACTCATCTTGTGCTTCTGTAGTGTATAGAAGAGACAGATTTGTTTAAAAGCCAGCAAATCCTATATAGAGAAAAGACTTGTGTAAATGCCACATCATGTACTACTGTATGCTGCAGCATATTTTATCAGAGAAGCAATACTTAATAACAACGTTTGGGAACTTGTGGAAGGAATCTATTATATTATTCTGCATCATAAAAGCAAACGTAATGCCTAGTCTGTGTGAAGGCTGTGCAGATATTCAAACATCTCCTTTCGGTGGTGCTTGATTGCTTTTATGGAGATTGTATCATATGGATATAAACAAATCCAGCACTTGATATGAAATCTGGGAGTAGGGTTTTAGACTCACGCATCTATCTTCTATCCATGCCTGTTCCCTCTGAAATGCATCAAGGTTCCCATTAACACCTTAAATGTGGAAAGTAGGATTAAAGTGAGACTCTCAGCACGTAGAAAATGAACATCTAGGTGTGTACTTGCTGTTACGTTTTTCCCTTTCAGTCCAAGGGTAGTCCATGGGGCTGCTAGAATAAAAAGCCTGTGTGTGTGCAAGGATTCAGGGGGAAGGATGGAGGTGTGGGGAGCATGTTAATGCTACAGACCTGGTTTTTAGAGCAGGGTTTTCTGGGTTCAGTGGTTTTCTCCTGCCCCGTGGCTCTCAGTCGCACAGACTGGGGTTGCAGGGAGTGGTGCAGTGACAGCTAGAGGACTAAAATCAGATGTAAAAGTGCATTTGGCTAGCCAAAGCCCCAGACAATTTCAGGAAAATCTTCTTTAGGAGAAGAGTCAGGAGGGCTGAATTAGAGGAACAGCTTGTTCGTAATGGAGCGTAGTTCCTGCAGTCACAAGTGCTGGCAGAGAAGGAGGGTGATGCTGGCAGGGCAAACCTGCTGTGCCGCAGTGCCTGTGGCTCACCCCTGATTCATGTCACTGGACACTTCCGTTCCAGCATCTCAGGCCCCTGAGAGAAGCTCTGCCGAGGCTTTGCTTGTCTAGGCAGGAGGAAGTATCCTCCCAGCCTAAGTGGGAGAGATGAAGACATCAAGAGGTTTTGATGGGAAACTCCTTGCCATCCTTTTGTTGCAGATCAAGCGCATTTGTACACAAGTAATTGCTCCCCAGGCTAGTTCCTGTGTGACTCAGAGCTGAATGTGGACCTGGAGAGGGCTGCTGCTGCGTGAACCTCAGCGTCCCAGCACAGTATGTCCCAGTCACTCTAAATTTGAATTCACAGCCAGTTCTCCTTTACAACATGTCTGTGAGCACACAGGCACACCACCTTGCTCCTCACCTGCTGTATACTGGTAAATTTGCCACAGTTGGAGCCATCAGCTGTTCCAGGTGGTGAAGGCAGGGAAATTACTGCCTTGCTTGTGGCTGGGCTTGTTTTCGGCTCAGAGCCACAAACCACCTGAACTCCAAAATAGCTGCTTATTGGCATGTCCCACTATGACTGCGGGGTGGCCGGGAAGAGCTCAGGCTGTGTCCAGCAGCAGCATCTCCCTCCTTTCATTATTCAGTGCCAAAGGGTAATTCTAAAAATACCTATGAGTGGTTCACAAGCCATGGGTGTTAGAGGGTGCAGCTCTGCAAAGATCTTTTGTCACTGGGGAAGAGAGGATGACCTGTCTTGTCATCACTGAGCATGAAAGGATGTTACCTGCAGCCAGATGCTGGGAGTAGGTTGGAGCAGGGGCTGGTTCTCAGCAGGGGAAACCAGCTGAGGGTGGATCAGGCCTCTTGGCAGAGGAGCAGGAAGGGACATGGGACAGTGTGGGCTGAAATGCTGAGGTAGGACATGCTTAGTCTCTGCACAGGCACATCCCAGTTGCAGCCATTTTTCTATAATGATCTATAGTAGTTTGTAATGAAGGCAAGCAGTGGGAGAAACCACACAGCAACATTTCATAATAATTTTGTCCCAATTATACGAGGGCTGTGTCTATTCAAGCTGTCCGTGTCTCCCTAAACACCACAAGCACACTTCCAAGCTGCATATGCAGCGATCAGTACTGAAAAATGCAGTAAGCTTCACATAGTGGTAGAGTTGCAGCAGGAGTCTCTGATAGCCAGAGAGGAGACAGAAGTGATGTACTCCTCTGTTAAGCTCCTTTTTTGTGTGTGCGTGTGTGTATATCTTGGGTGTGCAACAGATCTGTCTGTTAAATGACTGTTAACCTGTTCTCAGAGTCTGGAGCACAGGAAAGCGTTTGTCTGATCCTCTTCTCTGGCAGTAGTGGTGCTGCCTATGGGAGATGCTCTTAGCTGCAAACTAAGGTACTATAGGAAGAGTTGCAGTGGTTCTTGCTTCCATGAGCAACAGTTTTTCTGTACTGAGCTGAATAACACAATTTGAGGCAGGAGCTGCTCCTAACTGGTCTTTAAAGTTTGCCACTGCTGCTCTGAAACCCTGGGCTGGAATCAGGCTGTGATAATTAATGGAAGTTAAAGTGCTCCTTCTGCCTGTGAGCTGGTTGGAAATGGAAAAGAAGAACCTGTCACAATTGTGACTGGCTCTAAACTGCTGTCAGGCTCTCCTCCTTCCCTTCCCCTGCCCCAAGTGGAAAATTGTATTGGAAAGCAACAGTTAGAGCACTTAAATCTTTCCACAGTTCATTTCAAGCTCCCTTTCTTCTTCCCAGCCATTCCCAGGCCAGTTTGGGGCGCGGATGGGAGACTGCATCTCTGGCTGAAACTTGCAGGATGTTAAATAACAATGGGAGAGTGGCTTTCAAAAAGGGTATAATGTGCCTGGATTGCACGTACCATAAGCTGAATTTCCCATGCTTTAATATATAGGCAATCCATGCAGTGCTCCTGAACTGTTTCCCTTTCATATAGGATCTGTCATGGTGTGTTGTGGAACAAGCTCAAGCTGAAATGGAGTTGGTACCTCTCCTGCTATGGCAGACACCTTGCACAAGCATTCAGAGAAGTTGCTGGTGTTTGAGGGATAGTGTGCTAGCGAGCTCCTTTGGTTGCCACCTCAGTGGAGGTAGGGGATGGAGATTCATGCAGCAGCAAAGACACAAGGGTTATTGATGTCTTAGAAACCACAGAAGCACCTGAGAGTGGTTACATAGGAATTAGGGCTTCCCTTCCAAAAAGGTGGCAGGATCAGTACCCCATCTGAAGTGCATCTACACCAATGCACAAAGCACAGGCAACAAGCAGGAGGAGCTGGAAGCCATTGCGCAGCAGGAAAACTGTGCATAGTTGACATCATGAAAACCTGGTCAGATGACTCGCATAACTAGAGTGCTGCAATGGGTGGCTGGAAACTCTTCAGAAGGGACAGGCAAGGAAGGAGAGAGTGTAGTAGCCCTGTATGTTGGGGAGTGTTTTGACATGGAGCTTCATGATGGTGACAATAGGGTTGGGTGTTTATAGGTAAGAATCAAGGGGAAGACCAACAAGGCAGATATTATGGTGGGAGTCTGTGATAGATCACCCAACCAGGATGAAGAGGCAGATGAAATATTTTATAAGCAGCTGGGAGAAGTCTCACAGTTGCTAGCCCTTGTTCTCATGGGGGACTTCAACTTACCAGGTGTCTGCTGGAAATAGAGTATGGTAGAGAGGAAACAATCTAGGAGTTTCAGAACTAGACTGAAACTAGTCTTCTAGTAAAGCCTTTGACACCATTTCCTACAGCATTCTCCTGAAGGAACTGGCTGCTCATGGCTTGGATGGGTGTACTGTTCTCTGGGTAAAAAAACGGCTGGCTAGCTGAGCCCAAAGAGTGGTGGTGAATGGAGTTAAATCTAGTTGGTGGCCAGTCACAAGTGGTGTTCCCCGGGGCTCAGTACTGAGGCCAGTTCTGTTTAATATCTTTATCAATGATCTGGACAATTGCATTGAGTGCACCCTCAGTAAGTTTGCAGATGACACTACGTTGGCTGGGAGTGTTGATCAGCTGGAGGGCAAGAAGGCTCTGCAGAAGGATCTGAACAGGCTGGATCAATCGGCAGTGGCCAGTGATATGAGGTTCAACAAGGCTAAGTACCAGATCCTGCTTTAGGGTCATAACAGCCCCATGCAATGCTACAGGCTTGGGGAAGAGCAGCTGGAAAGCTCACTGGAAAAGGACCTGGGGGTGTTGGTTGACAATGGCTGAACATGAGCCAGCTTGTGCCCAGGCAGCCAAGAAGGCCAATGGCATCCTGGCCTGTATCAGAAATAGTGTGGTCAGCAGGGCCAGAGCAGTGATCATCCCCCCTGTACTTGGCATTGGTGAGGCTGCACCTCAAATCCTGTGTTCAGTTCTGGGCCCCTCACTACAAGAGAGACATTGAGGTGCTGAAGCGGGTCCAAAGAAGGGCAACAAAGCTGGTAAAGGGTCTGGAGAGCAAGTCTGATGAGGAGCAGCTGGGGGAACTGGGGCTGTTCAGACTGGAGAAAAGGAGGCTCAGGGGATACCTTATCACCCTATACAATGACATGACAGGAGATTGTAGTTAGGTGGGTGTCAGTCTCTTCTCCCAAGCAACATGCCATAGGATGAGAAAATGGCCTTGAGTTGCACCAGGGAAGGTTTAGATTGGATATTTGGAAAAATTCCTTCACCAAAAGGGTTCTCAAGCACTGGAACAGGCTGTGCAGGGTCGTGGTGGAGTCACCATCCCTGGAGGTATTTAAATGATGTGTGGATGTGACACTTAAGGACGTGGTTTAGTGGTGGACTTGGCAGTGCTCGGTTAATGGTTGGACTTGATGACCTAAAAGGTCTTCTCCAGCCTAAACAATTCTGTGATTCTATGATTTTCAGAACTTGGGAAGAACAAGGGAACTCTCTGCTCAGTCTGAGCTTGGAGATTGCAATGCACCCCAGCTACATGGGCTGTTTCAAACTGGTTGACCCAGCATGTAGATCTAGTGGCCAGACAGAGGTCTAGGACCCACATCATTCACATTTGACTGCTGAATATGAAGACATGACAGACTGGGTTGCCTGGAAGGAAGATGGCTCTTTGGGGTCCAACCACCAAAAGAGCTCCAACCACTGAGGTCCTTCAGTGCCAGGGGTAGAAGCACCATTGCGCTTCACACAGCGCAATGTCTGTGCAGATGGTGACTTGCCCTGGTGATTCCCAACATGGAGTGGTAGATTCAGGCACTGGGGATTGGCTGGGCGTTGTTTTCCAAACCAGGATGGTGATTTAGAAACAGAAGGCAGATTTAATGTTGTTTTTCCTTCTTCTAAATGTACAGAGCTACCTTGCTCATTTAATGGTTAAGCAGTCTGGGAGATGCAGCACCAAGAGCCAGGTATCTGTCAGGCCTGGGCTGCAGGCGTACCAAAACATGATGATATATGGTTTTATTTCTGTTTTGTCATTTGGAGATTACTCCTCAATGTCTGTAGGACAAGAAGGATCCAGGGCATCTTAGGATATGCCCTGTGCTCCAAAAGAGGTTGTTGCTTTGGCTTTGCAACACTCATACGCAAAGGCAGGAACTGATGCCTGAAATGTTCCTTTTCCAAGGATTAAAAGCCAAGGCTCTGCGAGATGACAGTGTTGCAAATCTTATCACAATCCAGTGCTGAGATCCGTTGGTTTCAGCAGCACAAATGTGCTGACAGATCTGTGTGCCTACTTTTTGGTGATGGTACATTTTTTCAGGAGGTTGGTCTGTGCTGCTGAACTCTGGTTGCTGAACTCAGTTCAGAGCCTGGAAGGTGACATTGCAAGAGTTGTTCTTCATCACACCTGGTTCTTCATTGTAATCAAACTTTCCTTAATCTAGTAAAACCCTGGCCCAAAGGAGCAGTTTCAGAATATCATGGTGGACGTAGTTTGGGTTCCTCTGCTCTTAGATGCAGCTGAGGGACCCATAAAAGTCAGTGGAGGAGCTAGCAAGAGTAACCAGGTTAACTTGTTGGCTGTGACAGCCAGGAACTGAGACATTTGCTGCCTTCACCCAGCAGCATGTGAGGTTTTGAAGATCTCACTGTGAACACAGCTTGTTTTCTCTTTTATACAATCACAGCAGAGGGACTGTGCTGTGAAACAAAGTCCTTTCTTACTAATCCAGCTCTGGAAAGTTGTCATATCCATCTTTGGGCTTTAAGGATATGATTCTTCCTTGCTTACAGCAGTAGGTCCCATGCCACCCAACCTTGCCTGTTACAGTCTCATTGAAACTACCTCATCTATCCCCATCTACTGTCTGTAAGTAGCTCCAGCCGGAGATAAATAGCCCTCTGTCGCCAGAGCTGTGTGCTTTCCCCTCTGTCAGCAAGCGTGCTGTTCAACACCCGCTCCCATGCCACTTGGCTTTCTCCGTGTGTGCTGAACTCCGATAGGATGGTTAGCAGTTTCTTCTTGATCCCATTGCGTAAATGAGACTAATTTCAGCCTGCTGTGATGTGTGGGCTTGTTGGAACGTGACTATAAATCCAGACCTGAACATTTTCTTGTAATGGAGAGGGTGGTGAAATTGCATTGCTGCCTTTAACCTCAGGCTGTCCTTAGACCATGCCAGACTCTTCACAACCCCTATGACAGTAAATCAAATAGCTTTTGAATCGATGCACATAAAAGTCAGGAGAGAGACGTTACAGATGGAAAAGACCTATTGCACCTTGGGTCTGTTCCGCTGCAGAGGGGGTAAGGCTCTCAGGAATTTACAGCGTGGCTCCAAGCCTGCCCACTGAGGCCAGACAGGGTGAGAGTTGTGCCTGGGGAGGTGTGGAGTGGGGGGAGACTACCTAGGTTTCCTGCAGCTTTTCCATCCTGCTTGTCTCTGCATTTCATTCCCTTGGCTTTATTTTTGGGGAAAGAAAACTGTTGTTGATTGTATATTCAACAAACCTGATATGTTCATTCTCCTGCTCATTGTTTTTCACTCAGGGCTATGCCTGACTTTTCTATAGAAGCATGTTTTTCTCACCTAATATTTAGTTTAAGAGTGTAGGAGCTGGATATAAAACCTTCTGGGATGTTGTAATCTGCCAAGAGGCTACTTGAAAGCAGAAGCTATCCAGAGTATTTCAGTAGTCCCTATTTAGAGAACATCATCCCCAAATCCTGCGTTGCCTATTTCCCTTTCATCTTCTTGCCAACTTTTATTGGTTGTTTTAACCCCGATCTGCTGTGGGTGTCCCCTGTACCTTGCTCCCCTCCCTCTAGGGTTTCCATGTCTTTGAAAGTCCTGGTAACCAGAAGGTTCATGTGTTGTGCTTCGCAATCGTTTCAGACCAAGAATAATACAGCCAGAGCCAGCTGGATCCCTTACTCCATATTGATACAACTATTCCCCTTAACCTGCCCACACTCAGTGCTACAACTGCAAATCTCAGGCTGAACTGGAGCAGTGCTGTAAGCCCTGCTCCGCGGCCCTGCCTGGAAAGCAGCACCCCCAGCAGAGCATCCCACAGCCAGGGAGTGGCTGCCTTTGGGTGTTGTCTGCTGGGGACCTTGCTAAATTGAATGTATTTTCCTGACGTGGATCTTCTCAGAACCGATGGTCCTGGTGGTTGCTCTAGTTCCCTTGATCTGCAGCCAGTTTCTCCTGAGCAGTCCTCCTCTGGCAAGGCCCTTGCTGAAGGCTGGCTAGTCCGGGTCATTGCTTCTCCTCCTGAGGTCTCTTCCTGTGAGCCCAAACAACACTCGAGCACAGTTAAGAACTGGAACAGGG
>JANHGB010051595.1:0-48363 GCA_026283785.1 Coracopsis vasa
AATGCAACCTGAACACCAAGGATACAAGTGGGATCATTGTCCAACAATTTTATACAGCTGGGAAACGTTTGGAGTAAAGAAAAGAGCAGGAAAAAAAAAAAACAATAAAAAGGACTCCAAGAAAAGTTAAAGTTTTTGATGGGAAGTATAAGAAAGCAATATGCGGCGGTGAATTTTGTAACTTCCTTTTTGTGTCTTCTAGTGGTGCAGATGTTTAACCAAAAAGATAGCATGGCATGAAAATGGCTCTGTGCAGCTTAAGTGGCAGTGTAATAACTTCAGACCATTTTACTGGGATATCAGCAGTTGAGACAAGGACATGAACTGTGCATGAGTCAGATGAAGGACAAAAATGAAAATCTTAGTTACAAAGAATGCAATTACAGAAAGACAGAGGGAGTATTTTAATGATCTTTTTAATGGTGAAATGGATAAAGGCAAGCAAACAGCAATTTTCCAGCCAGCTGAGCCATTTGTGGAAGAACCAAGAGGCGACCAGAACACCCAGGAACAATTGAGCACCAGGTGCTGATAATGTTCCCACTGAATTATTAAGAACAGGAGGGGATAACACTTTAAAAACTAAGTTGTGTTAGTTTGGCGGTGTGAAAATAATGTAAAGAAATGGAAGAGGGGAACCATGTGTCTGTGTTTTTAAAAAGGTGACAAAGTGAAACCCAAAGCCTGGGGGAGCATTCTTCTCTTTATTACAGCATGTGATGTTTTAGGCTATTTGTTCACATGTAATGAGCCAGTAAACAGAAGAGAGGTTTCTGGAAGAACAGGACTACAGCACAACAGTTTTCAGATCATTGAGTACCTGAGGAAAAGAATAGGAACGTGAGCAGACTTTACATACAGGGATCTGTAATGGATTTAAGAATGCATGTCATAGTGCATTATGAATTTGCATTGTTATAAATTGCCCATCCCTTTTTTCCTAATGTGGGGGAACAAAAGTATACTTTTTTCCATTTTTATATGGTTTTTACTATACATCATCATCAGGAAGGAGCCTTGCTGCTAATCATAATACAGAGTAAACTTTTTTACCACATTTAAAGACACATCTAACTTTAATATCTACTACTAAGAAAAAATACTCTGAAATTACTATAGGCTTCTGGTTTAAAGCATTTATGTGGTAGGATGCCCAGGTTATTTCAGTCAGACCTTGATTAGTCCCAGCTGTGATGAAGAAGGGCAAGCTGTGACAGGAGAAATACAATAAATTAATCCCTTTCACTCTCATTCCATTTTGCTTTAGGTAGGAAAGCAAGAATAAAGCAAGTAAGACCTAAGCCTTTCTTTCTTAGGCTGATACCAGTCTTTTTTCTTATTAAAGTGTAGTTATATAGTATTGTTTTGCAGTTTATTTTACCCAAAAATGTATAATAGCACATTATTTTTTAGTTCTGAAAGAGAAGCGTGTTGTGCTGATTATAAAGAAAAATGCCATTTATATCCTGTTTCAGTGATACAAAGGAATCTTCAGCATACTAAAAGAGTGCATCTACTATTATTCCAAGCACATGAGAGGTATGAAATCTGGAGCTCTGGAGTAAAGAGACACTGCAGAAACCAAAGCACAGGATGGGTAAGCAGTTTTGTACAGAAACACATACAATTTTTCAGTAATTAAGAATTTGGGAAGTGGGATTTAGTGTAAATTCAAAGAACAGGCTTGCAGTCTTTTATATTGGTCATAAGGGGACAAAACATTAAGGATTCTGTTGATCAACACAAACACAATATTTTTTATAGTAAAAATGGAAAGCTTGCACCTCATCACAACAGTCTTGGCATTGGCACTGTCAAGCTTTTGAAGTAGGTTTGTTGTTTTTGTAGAAACAGCTCTGCTTAATCAGGCTGGAGCCAAGATCCAAGTTTTTTTCTTTTTTGGTCATCATTTGTTCATTAGAGAGTTTGGTGTGAACATGCGCTTTTGTCAGAGTTCTTTATACTACCTCAGCGGTGTCTTGTAATAAAAGCCTCCTTTAGGGAAGGATGCACAGAACCTGCAAGGTTTCCTTGAACACTGAAATTGTACATGATTATTCTCTGAAAGAAGGTATTTTCTAAGTTATCATGACTTTTTGAGCAGATTTCATTGTTATTTTTTCCATTACTGTAGCATCCATGTGGCAATTCCAATCCAATTGAATTGGAATCCCATTTTAAATACAGAATTGCTGTATAACAGTAATTGCTGTAAGCAATTTGTGGGTATGTTATTGACTGCAGTATGTAACCTGCTGCATTAATGAGTGGGTGCAGTTGTGGTTAAGGATTTCCAGCTCTTTTTAACTATAAGTTTGCTGTAAATCATAGCTTAGTTGTTGGCTTTATATTCAGAAAGTTACTTAACTCTTGTATGAATTGTATAAAGATTCTATATACCTCTTAATAAAAATTATGAAATCTCCCCATCTTCTTTTTAGGACAGTGTTTTTATCTATTGACCTTTCTTATTTGGGCAAGTTACACGTGTGTGTCCTTCAATAGGGGTTTTTTTCTGTTTTGAGTTTGTGTATGTGTGACTGTTTCACAGCCTGCCAATTTCTATGGTTAATTTATTTGGTTATTGTCTTTAGGTCAGAGGGTTTCTTTCTTAAAGGAGTTTATAAGAAGCAGAGATACACTTAAATGTAAACAGAAAACAAAACGAAAAGCTTGTCCTTTTCCCCTTTCCTTTGTTCTCTTTTCTGTATTCACAACTATCTTCACTGGTATATTTTATAAAGCATTGTATTAGTGTGTGATTGCAAAAGGTACGTTAAAGCTTATCAGTAGCACTAACAATGTTGGATTTGCTCTTGAATTCTCTTATAGCAGTAGTTTTGTTTTCTTAGAGTTTGTCCCCAGAAGAGTGCTTGTGCATGAGACATTTTCAGTTAAAATATGCAGCAAGCAGTTTCTGTTACTGTACAAAAGATTCATAAAGAAAATGAAGTGGCCTTAAAATATAATTAGTTTATAATTAACCAAATTCTTTACATTGAGCTTTCATCATAGATTTGCTTTTGTTGTTGCTGTGGAAACCCATGTCACGTTTCATAAGAAATGTGTTGTGGTTTTGTTTGCAAAGCATAGTATCGCTGGATAGAAACTTACATTGTTTTGTGGTTTTGATTTCTTAAGTAATGTTCTGTCTTGCAATTAAAGCAATCAAAATGAACTGCTACTTCATAGACAACACTGATGTGTTTAAGAGCAACCTTCAAAGTTGATAGTGTTTCTGTTGGAGGTTTTACGCTAAATTCATTGTACAACAAAGCAGCTAACCCTGTGTTACACTCTGGCCAATCGTATTTAATCTCTTCTTAGCCATTAAGAGGAATGCTTTCTGCAAAATAATGTCATAGCTGAGCAGGTTTACTGCATACAGAAAATAAACTCAGTTTTTCCTATGAGTGTTACCATTTGTCAAAAGGTATGATAGCATTCCGAAGTACACCTTGACAGTCATTGATCTGCTGCTTGAAGAGAACCCCACTTGATACACAAATAAATGCTTTTTGCTTTTTTTGTTTGTTTGTATGTTACATTGTTGGGAACATAAACATATCAAAAGGTCAAAGTCTGCCCTTGTGTAAACCTGTATTAAAGTCACCATTATTTGTTATAGTAGCATGCATAAAGAACCCAAGACAGATTCATTAGCTTTAATGGATTGTGAGGCCATATTTATTACTAATAACAAGGAAATGCAGATTATTAATGGCTGTTGTTTTATATGATAAAATAAATGTAGAATCTAGGGAAAGGTTTATTCACAAATTTTGTGGCTTTGGCAATTCAGTTGTGGGTTGTTTTGGGGTTTTTTGTGTGTGTTTTGTCTGTTTGTTTACGTTTTACAAAGGAAGTAAATGTTTTTCAGCAGCCACTGCTTTTTTGAGGCTTCTCTTTCAAATGATCCTAAAGCACTCCTGCCTCCCCCCCTCCCCCCCCGTGTGCTTTAAATAAATCAATATTGTGCTTTGTGCAAATAATTACTAAAGATTTGGGCTGGATAGACTACTAATCATTCCTAGAGGAAAAAGGTGGAGCAGCAGCAGTTTGTATTGTTTATTAGCTTCTTAATGTTCTGTGATCTTCTGTTCTAAAGAGTATTTTTTGAAGAGTTTAATCTTATTTGCACTTAATTTTTAAATGCTTTACCAAAGATTAGTCATTTAAGATAACATGCTGAAAAGCTTTTTTGTGAACAGTTTGGAGTATGCTTTACTATCTTTTAGTTTTGATTTTTCAGCTGTTGTTTAACTCACAATTACTTTCTGATTCCTGTGAATGTTCACAAATAGCAACTTCTTAAGTTTAGTAATACATCTGCAGTGAGTCATCTGCTTGCTAGGCTGGCATTCACATTGCTGGGGGTTTTGGTGGAAAGCAGAACTTTAAGTCCATATTGTAGTTGTGATCCTTGAATACAGTCATGGTTTGATTAAGTTTGGTGGAAAATTAACTTAAAGTTCGGCTAGGTTGAGCTGTAATGTTTGTAATGATTGTTGCCACATAAAAATCACTGCACCTTTGTGTGGGAGCGAAAAGGAGAGAAGTCTTCTAAAAGGTTTACATTCAGAATTGCTGATGGAGACTACATGGACACAGTTTGCCTGACAAGCTTGTAGGCAGAAATGTTGCTATCAAGCCCTTGATAGTGTGCGTGAAATGATGTAATTGTATGGACTTGGGAGTAAAAGTTTGTTTGTGTGAGGTCCTTGGTAAGCAACTGATGTAGCTGTGTTATTTCATACATGTGTTTTCATTAGCTCTTACTGCGTCAAAATTTGTGAGTCTAAAAACGTGAAAAATGCTTCTTGAAGTAAACATTTCTTTGAGTCAGAACATAACTTTAAAAATGGTAACTTCAGGGTAGACAGCTTACAAATCAAAACTGACTACAATTGACCTAGCAGTTATGTAGCTACATAGCTGAGTAATAGCTTGTCAGGAGCGTGAAAGAAGGCACTGATAGACACATTAGCCTAGTGCCAGATGGCACAGTGGGACAAGACTTCATGATACTGTTGCTTATGGCTCTTTGTATGTTGAAGTTGGCTACTGTGCAAAGACCTCCAGGAACACTGGCTTTTGAAAAGAGTGTTACTCTTTTCAAAAGAGATGAAAAGTAAGAAGGCTAAAGTGCCTTCATATTGATATTGTCAGTTTGATTCTTCCCTCTAAGGCTTCAAATTTTCTTGGAAGAAAGATCCTTAAGTTTCTCTTTCAGTGTTCGATGTTTGGCTTCCAAATGTCTCAGCAGTGTCAAGTATTTTACACTCAACAGCTGGTGCTTTCAGAGTGTGCTACACACTGTGCCTTCAAATCAGTCAGTGTAAAGCCATATGTAATTTGCCACTTTCTTGATGTGTTTTTTATCTAATGCAATTTACCGTCGCCCCCTGCAAAACTCTCGTCTTTCCCATTAGCATACTGGCTGGGATCAAGAGAAGGAGTTGGGAAGCCAGTGGAGCTGTTGTCCCTTCATGGTGGATCTGCTGTTAGTATTTCCGTAATGGCAATAAGTGAGGACTTGAATCCAAAACAAACAAACAAAAAAGCTCACTGCTACTGTTCCTTGAAATGTGCTTAAATATGTTAGCCTGTACTATGTATGATTGAGATAACATCCGTTTCTGAAGGTGGTTGAAGTTGGAAAAGATACCTGTAGTTAAAGGCGTGTACTTCCAATGATTTATTTCAAATATTTCAATCCAAGATACATCTGAATGGAAAGTGCTAATAAGGTGATGCAAGAGACATCCTATATTAGAATTATTATTCTAAATTTCACCGACAAGTTGTGCTTGCTGTGTTGTCTTCCTCTATTGATGTAAATTCCCACAGCTGCTTTCTTTTTGGATGCTGTTTTTCATAATACATAATTCCATGTGCAAGGCTCAGAACATTATTGCTCTGAGGGGGGGGTAAAAAATGAGCTACCAAATCTGTTATCAAACTGCTCCAAGATCTTTTGATGCTTCATGAAGATGCCTTTCTGCCTAATGCAATGGTTATGTTTTTCTTAGCTTGAAAGTCTGAACTGCATAATACATTTCAGTTAACATGACTTGCCTATACAGGAAAAGCCCAAACAAAAGCATTATAGTGCTGAGTAAGTTAATAAAATCTGCTATGATTAGTAAAGGCATTAGTAAAGGCAAGGTGTATATTTGCCATCTCCATACTGTGTGCAGCTTTGACATGAAAGCACACACACAGTAAAGAGACAATATTGATCAGCATGATAAGCTGAAGTCTCTGCATAGAAGCAATCCAAGCCTTGTGATGTTTTCTCTACTTCTGTAGGCTTGATAATATAGGAAAACTTCAAAGATCTCAACCTAGTATCTGCCTCAACATTGCCAAAATTATCTGTATATCCATATAGCTGCTCAGACATGTCTGTGTGCCTGTGCTGATCCAGTCATAGGATGAGACTTCTGGTATTGTTTTCTTCTTGGTTTGCTACTGTTTGCAATCCTAAATCTTTATTCCTTCACATCTTGTATGGGAGTACATTGGTGCTGAAGGCATTAAATCATGTCTCAGAATAACTCAGTTATACAGGCACTGTAATTCTTGAATACTCTGATGGGTCAAAACTTCATAAGCAATAGATGTGTTAAAGATCACTTTTTGTTAACCTCTTCAATAAGCCCAGGGGTTTCTACTGCTATGGACTCGAGGCAGAAAGACTTGATTAATTATCATTGTATTGCTTCTGTTCTGATCTGCACAATCTTTGTTGTATCTTACCGAGTTAAAGAAGTGTCAGGCTGAAGGAAAGTGCACCTAAACGTGTTAACATGGAAAGGAAATAAATGCTGCTCAGCAGTCAGTCATTCCTGAAGTTCCAGTAGAAGTAATTTATGTTCAATACCTTGGTGGCTTCTGCTTAACAACTTAAGGGTTTGAAATATTGGATCAGACAGCTAGTTCATGTTTCAAAGGAAAATAAAGCAATAACATCATATAGGGTTTTGATATGTCTTGGGAAACAGAATTAATGTTTTGGAGATCTAATTTATGGCATAAGCAGTAATATTTTGGTGACAGAAACTTGAGTTAGGATGGACAACAATAACATGCAAACTGAAATGAGAGTGTTAATTATGAACATAACACACTACTTCATGTCTTTGTCCTAGTGACAGAAGCAAGGAAAAATTGAATCAGCCACACACAGCGATCCCTAAAATCTGGAGTAATGAAATCCCCCCATGAGGCTCAGGGTTGATATTTCATTTCAAACTTCTTATTTTCCAGGGCACTTTACAGGCAAGTTGATTTCTTCGAGCCTCACATCATGCAGTTTCCATAAATTCAGTTTCTGGAAGGGGAAGCATTTTCAGAAGATTATGACATAAAAAGATCTGAAAGACATAAAATAGCCAGCCCAAGGATTTGACTTAAGCCCTGAATAACCTCGTCTGACTTCAGAATGACCCTGCTTTGAATGGAGGTTGGACTGATGACCCCTTCTGAGGCTCTTTCTAAGGGGAATGATACAGTAAATCCATATACATCTTCCACTGACACATACTCAGTCTGAGAAATAGGTGATGCCATTAATTTCAAGAGGGTCTGTGTCTTCTTTAAGGATGCAGGCTGTGAAGGGTAGAGAGTGGAGAGTGCGCTGTTGTAAAACCAAAATGTGGATTTTGTTCACTTTTAAGTTTTCCCTGTAGTCACTGTTCCACTTGTTCTCCAGGATCTTGGCTTGGGTTGCGTTGCTGTTTATCAAGGTGTCTTAAATCACATGTCATGCAGGAAGCTGCTTCTGCTGAAGGGTCCTCACTTTTTTTCCATTTTTTCAGTGGAGTTTGCTACTCATTCCCTGGGAACTCATGCTTGCAGCAGGCAAGTTCACTATCTTCAAGAAAAGACTAGTGGTATTTCATTGAGCAAGACAGGCAATCATACAGCTGCGTGAATCACACTTGTACTCTTCTGCCAAGAAGTGGATCAAATAAAAGCTTTTAATTTTAAATAGCTTGTATGGGTGTGTACCTGTGTGTGCATGAGGGTGTGACTCCTTGCTAGCTACAGGAGAAGGGAGAGCACTTACTTCCTTGAATTTCTGATCTCGTGTCATAATCTGAGAGCAGATTCAAAGGACCTTGACAAGGAGTGCTAGAAGGGGTTACACCCTATTAATTATTGGCTGTGTTTGAACTGTGCTTGACTTCTGTTCCAGTGTGGAGATTAGGGAATGGACCTAAATGAACATCAGACAGCCTTGACCACTGAACTGAGGGTTAGAGGTATGAACAAGGCACAGCATAGAACTATTAGGTGCAAACTTTAGGCAAGATAATAGCCTTTATTCTGAAGACTTAAAAAATATTTTCTTTTAAAACACAGACGCTGACTAAAAAGCTTTGAAAGCCTTTGTGGGAGAACTTGGGCAACAGAGTAGATGTCTCAAAAGGAAGTTTATATCAATTTATGTAAAGAGGACATAAGGATTAGAGAAGTCCTAGAACACCTCCAAAGGTAAAATCTGCATTTTGAGCTAAGACACCAGACAACTCATACTGGAAAAACCTTAATTCTGTCAGATCTAGTGTGTTCTTAGCAAAGCTGAAGGAACCAAATTTACTGTGCTCAAAAAATCTGCATGGTTTAACAGAGATGGAATGGGATCTTCTTTGTACTGCAGCAGAGCACAGACATGTCTTGTTTTTTCAGCTGTTTATTATCTGGGTGACTCTTGACAACCTGCCTCTTTATAAGATTTGTTTCTGGATCATGCTACATTAATTAATTATTGGCCTAATTTGCATCTGCAAAATGTCAGTGTAGTTTTGGAATGTGTTCTGGGAATGGAGGGCTTTATTTGCAGTGTTAGTCCTCACAACTACAAGAAAATCCATGGGTGACTCTCTTGTTCCTACCTAGTTACTGAGTGCTTGTTTGGAAAAAGAAACAGTACTTACTAAAGGAAACTCAGACTTTCAACCACATTAGAAATACTTGAAGCACTTCAGTGTTATTTTCTTTCCTGTTTTCTGTGGGCACTGTTACTGCAGTAAGAAGCTTGAGAAGGTCTAACACAGTGTTTCAGAAATGCAAGAAGCAAATACCATTGTATTTTCATATCGATAGTTGTCTGCAGAAACACTTTATCTAAGAAACCACTGCACAGAATTTTGCCTTTAGACAGGATCTGACCACACAAACCTTTCCCAAATTCATACTCTGAGCAGGGTTATTTAAGGCTGACTTTCTCTGGGGATGCTTCTGTCGTGGCAGGCTATTGAAGAAATGCTTTCCTTTCTCCCTAAAGCACCAGTTATTCACACAGCTTCCCCAAAGTTCACTTCCGTGTTGTTTTTGTTGGTAAATTTGTTATCCCAAAGGAAGACTTTTTTTTTTTTTTTTCTGAGTCTTAAAATTCAGGCTGTCAGAAATGTAATGCCAAAAATGACTCTGCTCTGCCTTTCTTGTGCCCTAACCACTTTTAGTGAAGTGTAAGTTTATACTTTCTTTGAGACCTGATCATCTCACAAGACACAGAAGATGATAATCTTTCATCCCCCTCCAACATCAGCTCCACACTGCATCTAATATTAGTCTTTCCTTATAATCAGTTTATTGACAAAATACATCTTTCTTTTGCTGGCTTCTTTTTTTGCTGGTGATGTCCTACTCTAAATCCAGTACAACTCACTTGCTCCTGTAAGACCATAACTTACTCTGATGTAATGAAGCCCACTCACAATGCTAAAAATAAAATTCCCAAATGATTCAATGTATTGAACCAGCAAAGTGTGATACTTAGTGTGAGACTGCAGTGTGGGGTCGAAGTTTTTTCTATGCAATCATTTTGGTGTTTTTACCTGGCTCCTTCCTTAGGCAAAAATCTCTGATGTTATTGAGTTACTGCTGAGAGAAGCCTGTGTACACTATGAGTATAAATAACACCAGATCTGGCCAAAATTCCAAAACCATTAAAAAGTATTAAATTTGCCTGGTGGTAGTTCTGCTTCTAAGGCTGCCTAAAAATTTCTCCTGAAAAATAATTTTCAGCTTCAAAAAACTGTAACTTTGTCAAGCTTTAAGTGTTGGGCATGAAATTTTCCTGACCTCAATGAATTTTCAGCCTGAATCATCATTACCAGAACAGTGGTTTCGAAAAGGGCATGGAGCATGTTTTGGCTCCCCAGGACAGGGGTTCTTTTATATTAAAGTTTTTTCTTGGGTAGTAATACCCCTGGGTTTTGGAAGAAGTACAACTTAGGATTTGGCAGTGGTGTTTGAAAGTGGTAAAATGTTTTGCTGTGATAGTCATGCATTCTTGCTACTAGAAACCTTTGAAAAGCACTTGTTGGCAAAATTGCCTCAATATCCAATGAGCATCTACTGTGTGCCAATCCCTGCTTCAGGCTAAAGGGAACATAAACTACATGACAGCTCGTTGGGCAGACTTTAAGAAAAGGGCAGGGAGCTTGGTGATATCAGGAGTACTGAACAATGAAGTCCTGTGACTGGAATGTATTGCACATTTAGGTCTGTTATTGAGTAAGTTGATGCTTGGCAATACTCAAGGCTAACAGCACAAGCTAATGAGAAGATCAATGGCACTGATGCTTTCACGTGCAGTGATAGTAGAAGGGAAAATCTGTCTTCTAGACCTATGGAAGAGGGATTATCCTCTATCATACTTTCTGATGTGTTCAAAAGTATGGTTTAGTTCTCCTATGCTATTTTTTCACATGTTTGGTGCCCAGAAAGTTCTGCTGCTCTGGACAGCAGGCTGCAATGTTCCTGAGACTTCATTTATGCCTTCTTGGCAAATAGCCTGTTAGCACCTCAACTGTATTAGTATATACATTGCACATTGGGCTGTGGGATTTGCACTCCTCTTTCCTGAGTAAAGAACGGCAGAAGTTAGCTAATCAGGGAAGAGGAAAAAGCATATGGACTGGGAAGACTAGCCTGTAAGTTTGGATCTCTAAGATGCATCTTAAATACTGTATTTTTAGCACAACACAATGCCTCATCCATTCCAAAATTCCCTGGGAAGCTGCTCAGTAATCAGCTAACAAAAAGTTTAAACTTTCATACTGATTATCTACATTTCCCATGTGAAACAAATACTTGGTTTTCCTTCTGTGCTTAGTATAGAAATGCTAAGAATGTTTGTTTCTTCCAAAGTGGTTGGTAATATGTGCTTCTGTGATGATCAAAGCATGACGGTTTTAATCCACTGTTTGGGGAGGTGGAAAACTTGGCTGGATTTCCAGAAAAATAAGAAGCTGTGGCTAGTAGCTGCCAACTGTTAACACATTATTTTTTTCCCCTCTCAAACTATTATGTTATAGAAATGCTGCTGTAATTTTGTAGGACTTTATGTGGGATTATTTATAGAAGAAGTCAGTATTTCATTTTATTCTTGGGTCGAAAGGCCATTGAAAAGATAAACTGTGATTTCAACTTGACAGCAGAAAGCCCAGGAAAAAAAAAAAAGGCCAAAATTGTTTACTGAACTCTACCATTTATAAAGAATATTCAACCTATTGTCCTTTTCTGATAACTTTCCAAGTTACATCTGATTGCCTAAGTCCTCCTCCTCAACTGTTTCTGCCAAAAGCCTAGGTCTGAGAAGTATTTTGTCAACTTCAATAAGAGAAGAATCCAGATGTATTTTCCTCATGTAATCTCAGAAGAAAGGGAAAAGCCCCAGACAAAAATTAAAGATTAGGGGCTCCTCCCCACCCCCTCTTTCTTTCTTAGTTTCCCAGGTGAAAGTTATTAAACTTTTATAAGAGCCTCAGTTTCTGTAACTGAGGGTAACACTGTAGTCTTCAGGATAAAGAAAGTGCTGCTACCAGAGGGTGTTCTCTGTATCAAGGAAGCTGTTGCTACTTATTTTTCTTTTTAACTGTTAAAATAAGTTCTTAAGTAGCACCCTTTCACCTTTCAAGTTTGCCATGGTGATTTTTACTTCAGAAGGAGAAAAGCTATTAAGGAAACATTTTCCCTGTGTCACAAGGTTAAGTATGTAAGAGCTTGCTGTTATTTTTCTGGTTTTGGTGGAGTTTTGAACAGCCTGTTTGATTTCTGGCTTGTGTAGGCTCCTAAAGAGAGAAAAAGAGAAAGCTGCTGACTCAGAGGGTTGAAGTAGTCTGCTTTCACTGTTAGCTGATCATTGATGCTTCAGAGGGCGGAAAAAGAGAGCAGAGAGCACATCCAGCATTAGCTAGATCCAACTTGCTTGTCCCTCAGGCATGCAAATATCAGAATTGCAGAGGCTGGGGAAAAAAAAAAATCCAAACCCCAAACACAAAACCCCAAAATAGACAAAAAAACAAAACAAACAAAAAAAGGAAATCCAAACTAAAACCCAAACCAAGAAATGCACAGAAAATACCAGGAAAGTAATGTAATTTACAGCATTTTGCTGTTCATCCTGGGTTTCTTTGCTGAGATTTGTTGTCTTTTTGGGTAGGTCCCAAACAAACATATGTCTCCATAATTAGTTTCTTCATTCTTTATTGTGTTTTCCATTAAATGTACATTTAAGAACTGAACCAACTGTGTTTTCAAATAAAGTAACATTTGTACAGCAAATACTTCAATGATTACAATTTATGTATATCGTAGAGTCAAGTTTCTGCTTAAAAACCAGGTAGAAGTTCCTCACAAGGAAGAGGAAGTACTTTACTAGCCAGTTGGAGCCTCTTCTAGTTTTGGAGGAATAGAACTGAATTTCGTCTAAGTTTCTCCTCAATTTGTTATTGTAGAGCTGTCCTGTAATTAAATGTTTGTGTTTGAGCAATATCAAACCTTAACTAAAAACGCAGAACCTCTCTCTTGTTGATGTGATGTGAAAAGTTTCCACTGTTGAGGATTACTCTCTTTTAAATGCATTATGTAAAAATTATTCTTCCTTGTCTTTTTAAAAGCCTCTTTTTTACTGCCAGCTACCTATTGAAGCACTGCCCATTATGCAGAGATTCAGCACAAGCCTGCACTACAGAGCTTTTGGAGTCAGTGGTTTTACATGCTTCACCACTGGGAGCTACTGCTTATGACTTGAGACCTGGCCTCACAAACACTTGCGTTCAGCATCTACCTGATTGCTGGAAGTGGCACTGTTTGTGTGGTCTGTAGGATTCTGCTCCCTCCTCTCTCCGTGGGAATTTGTAGGACAAAATCTCTCTCTTCAAATTACACTTAATGTGCTCTTAATCACTCTGTCAATGAAAAAGAGTGAACTAATCAGAAACTACTCTGTCCCTTGGCAGCTTTAAACATACAAAAACAATTGAAGGTTTCCCTGAAATTTTCACCAGTGTCTGCCAGAGAGGTAAATTCTGCCAAGCAGCAACATCCCTATCATGTGTAAGGATCTAGGCAGAATCTGGTCAATCAGACACTCCCCAATCGATACTCTTTTGTCTCCAATGACAAGAGTAATTGTCAGAAAGTTGCAGTGAATGGTTCTGAGTACCAGCTGGAACGTTATTGTTTGGGGAAATAAAAGCAAAACAAAGTGAATTTGTGTAATCCTGGTTTGGGGCAGGAGGATGGTTTGGAAATGTGCATAGCCAAGACTGCAAGTGTAACTGGAAGTGGGCTGAACTTTAGTATATGCAGTTACTGAAGAGATTGAGCGAGGTTTTCATTATAATGAAGTAGTATTTTCATGGGAAAAGAAGCAGTAGGTCCTAAATAGTGTTTTTGTAAGAATCAACAGATGGAAACAGAAGCCAGACATATGCCAATTAAAAAAGGATCAGACATACATCACAACTGCTGCAATAAATCCATAGTTTTCTGCCCTGATATGCGCTGAAATACCCTGAAATGCCTTTGAACTAAGCTTAAGTACCTTTTTTTGAAGACTTTTTTGGAGACTAATTTTAGCAAAGTCTGTGTTAAGCTTTAATCAGATGTAAATGATTGCACTAGGTCTAACAGTGATGGTTGTCCATAAAGCCGTTTGATTAGACTTTCTAGGTGGCTGGCTCAGGATGGAGTGTGACTGCCTCCAAGGGGCCTGAGAGTGGAGTTGAGGAGTTCTGGTGTTAGGCAGACACATCATTCTTAATGAACAGCATGTTTCCTATTAGATTTGAGTAAAATGTGAGTGGAAAATGGTGATGGGGCCCAGGATGGTATTGTGTATATGGAAATAACTAATCAAAGAGTATTTTGGGGAGGCTGAGCAGTATACATATTGCGCACCGTGCAGAAACAGTGTTAGTACAGCTACCAGGCTAATAGCCTACTGTGAAAGCATCTTGAACATGATGGGACACAGGAATATTGGAGCTTCACATTTGTGTAAGCTAATGCAGTCTCCAAAACAGGATGTTTCCCCATCAGCCGCTAATGATGAAGAGGGATCATACTGTTCTAGAGACTCCTTTCCCCTTACGAGTGGTGGTAATTGAATGGCAGGCAGTTGGAAGATGCATAAGGAATTTTTACTAATTTATCTGTAGACCAGAGTGTTTGCTCAGCTCCTCCTTTGGTTATGTGTGCAGGCTGATCCAGAGTATACATACGACTTGCCTCCATAATAGGGCATAACCTCTGCTACCTCTTCACTGCTTGGATTTGACTTTTGTGTCCACAGATCCAAATGTGTCAAATATATCACTGAATGCTATTTATTAACAATGCATTAGTTTTCATTCTCAAAGCTGTGCTAGAGAAACAGACAGCATAAATGTAATAAAAGATCTTAGGGTGTCCACTAGAGCAATGCAAATGCTTCTATGCTTGCATATAGCAGATAAGATGCTGTGCAAACACCCATTGTTTTGTTTTCATAAAAATGTATTCTTGTGATCTGAGCTACTTGTTATTGTCTTCAGTACTGATAGCACTGGGAAAAAATGGTACATTTACTATAAATCAGCACATGATGCTGGCTTTCTGCTGAGAGAAATATTGTTTATTAGAGCAGCAGTTGGCAGCAACTTACTGGAACTTTTCTCATCTATTTAAGTGATAGATAGTAGCAGCCTTACTGCGTGGCCAGATGCAACTTTGGTTGCACGCTGGTTTGTTCTTCCTATACGAATAATGTGTGGGTTTAGCCACTAAGAAATGTGTTGTAGTCTTCTATAAAACATGAGTTTCCCAATAGCTGATGTATGTAAATTCTTCTAAGGTTTGGTACTGTACAACTTGTGGGGATTAAGCCCTTGTGAAAAACGTGCTGATGCTTTGTACAGAGAAATCTGACTGTACTGTGAAAATACAAAGAGGCAAATATATTATCTTGGATAATTCCCACCTAGTACTATTAGCAGTGCACCAACTGCAGAGACTTCTTGTTCTGCATAAACAGGGCAGGGTCTAAACAGGAGAAAGCAGATTTTTGTTGTTTTCCTTGGTCAGAGGATGACATTTGACAATGCATTAAGAGTGTAGCAAAACTGAGGACAGGTTTTCTATCCTAGCCCTGTACCTTGAGCCCAGGCCCAATATTTTAAACTATTCAAAGCTAGCTGCCCTGCAGTGGAGTCCACATAAAGGTTTTGCCCTAGGAAGGTTTTGAAGCTGAACTAACGTTGGTTACTACCAGGCTGAAGAATATGTCAAATACCTAATTTTCTGAAGACAGCTAAAGCTGAGTGATAAAACTTGAATCCTGGTCAAAGCTAAATTATACCCAAAAGTTTTTTCCAATAATTTTGGCCTGAGCCTTTAGTGTAGTGAAAGGCTAGTCACAAGCTTGACCACAGGGCTCACCTGGATGTCTTCTCATGTAAAACTTGGACCTAGTTATGATTCTATTTCAAATCCTCGTGGTGTCTTGGATTTTTTTGTGTGCCAGTCAAATTCCTTGCTGGGAACACCTACATGTCAAGCACTCTCCAGCTTAGTTATAACTGCTTTAGCAGGTAAGTGATGGTTAGTTGTGAAGAACAGATTGCTGTATTCACTTGAGTCTTGCCCCAGTAGTCGTTAGTTATTCTAGTCCTTATTTTGCTTAGACAAGTAAGATAAACTTAGACCTAAGGGGTAGGTCTTGTAGTTTTCTGTCTTAGAGGCTTCCTGTTCCTTTGGCAGTATATACTGCAATACTGAGGAATAGCATCTCTGCAGGTGTTCAGGTCAAAAGAACTAGATTCTATATGACTTCCAGCCTAAAAGTAGTAAGGTCCAGGTCTATTCATGCCTATGTCAGCAGTAACTAATAAATGCAGGACAGATGTACCAAATTATCTACCATTTACTTTATTGCCTTAGTGTCCTTATCAGAAACAAGAAAACAAAACCCTTTTAGAAAACCTTGTTTTCTTGTTTTAGCTAAAACAAGATAAGTAAGAGCTTACAGCTCATGACTGCAGCAAGTAGTAGTGTCATAAGAAAAAAGGCACGAATATATGCACCAAACAAGCCTACGATTTTGCTCAAATAATAATGAATTAAAAAAAAAAAAAAGGAAGTTTGTTATTCTTCTCCCAAGCAGCTGCTGTGACTGGTAATTAGGGAAAGAAATGAAAAGCCATCAGTTCATTTCTACACTTGGGTTTTAATGCACAAGAGGAGAAGCAGACATACTAGAGCCTGTGAGAGGTTTCTCGCCTGATCTGCAAAGGGTGGGTGAGTTCTCTGCTGAGCAAGATAATGCTGCTTCTAATAACAGGTGTGAGCCTTGCAAATCTATTGAGAATCTACTTATTTTCTCCTTAAATTATCTAGTTTTGGGATACCTCCAAACCAAATAAACCTAAAAGTTATCTATTTGCCTTGTTCTCTTTCCCCCTGCAACACAGACATTTAAGCATCAGACATGCTTGACATTATGTAAGTTTACCTAAAACAAGACAAAAATTGAACTTGGTGATTTATAAGGCTGAGTTTACAAGGCTCTTCTGAGGGCCAGAATAATACATAATCTGTTCAGCCATGAACACAGACACACATACCCACTTCTGTCAGTCTGTACTGCTAAGGAGGGGTACAGATGCCTATATATTGCAGCTAAAAGGATAGCATAATCTGTGGCTAAGGCCATCACTCCTATTTATTATTGTGTCTTGCTTTATCACTCCATGCAGTACAGTGGCTTCTGGAGATATGTATGTGGCTGAATAAGACTGGTTTTATAGGCTTTCTGGAGGAATACCTCTGGCTTTGCAAGGTTTCAGTAGAGGCTTTTTTGTGCAGTGCACTCACATCTCTATTTTTATCTATCATCTGAAACATTTTCCAGAGAGTTTGGGAGCTCTTTTTCCCCTTCCCTTCTTTGGATAGTTAAACAGCCCTCAGTTTATAGGCACTTGATGAGACTTCTCCCATTAATAATTTGGAATTCTATTCTACTCTACTAAATAGAAGAGGTTGGAAAATATGCCATTGATTTTCTGTAATCGTACTGCTATAATTGCAGGTATGTGTGTGAAAGGGCAGAGTACAAAGAAAGAAAACTGTCTCAGAGACCTTACATGCCAAGAAGAGAGCTGTAAGGGTATCTGACAATGATGGTTTTATTGTCACTGATGTGTGTTGCCTCTTTCTCTCCCATTCTCCTGCTGCTGCAGGTGTAATTGCTAGCTAGGCTTTGTAACTAGAGAGGAGGCTGGGGCACGTGCTATTTTTCTGGTTTTGGCAGAGATACATTCTAATGGCTTGGATAACTGAAGAGGGAATTAGGAGTGGTAGTAAGTCTTTGTAGACAGGACGAAAAGTCATTAGCAGGTTTTCTGAATTTTAATAGCCATTAAAAGAGAATCAGTTGCATCCATTCACATCAAAGTGAGCACTGCTGGCTGTCAAAGACCAAGCCTGCGCTGATCTTCTGGTTGTTGTGTAGGAGGGCTGATCTTTATGATTGATTCAGAAATTTTGCCTTTAGATGAACTTGGCTTGGACAAAACCAGTTATCACTGGTTTTCATTATTTACATTCTGATGTCTCTGTGGCATAGGTAAATGGCTTCTCATTTTAAGAAGGCGTCTATGCTAACCGGGGAGTGCAGATTGTGCAGATTTCTAAGAAGTGGGAAGAGATACAAACAGCATGAACAGAAGTTCAGAAAGGGTCATTGTAGAAGCCAGTATCTTTCAATTTTTGGATCTCTACAAAGGGAGCCTTTTGAAACCTGAGTTTTGTATCCTTTGCCGCCTCTTCTCAGTAAATACTATATGGAAAACGAAACGCAAGCCTTCAAGAGAACAATACTGGAAGAGACTAGAAGCAGATACTTATTTACAATTATAGGCAGCTGGACAAGTAAAAACATGTTAATGTTAAGGTAGAGTCTCCTTAACAATGTGAAATCCTGCATTCACTAGACACTTGTATAAAGTTTTCTCAGTAACACTATTAAATTTTGGGAGGACTGAGCCCAGTCCCATTTACAGATGTGAGGTATGTGGGTGGAAGTTGCAGTGTGTTCTACTGATTAGGCTAACAACATCTATTTTTGCTTGCATAATGTTTGTTAGAGACCCTTGATAAATGCTTGTTTGGTCAATATTCCATTCCTGTAAGAGGATGAGGTGAAGGAGATGAGCTAGCAAATGATGAGCATTGAAATGCTTGAGTTATGTAAAACAGAATTAACTGAGAAAGTTAGTTTTGAGTCTGCATCAACAACGCACAAATCCCTGGAAACGAGAGTGTGGGATTTTCTGCTGGCTGTAGGAGTCCTCTGGGAGGAAGCTGCTACTAATGAACATTGTATTTCTTATTAGCTATGGATTTTTTGTTTGGCACAATACTTTAGTTGTGCATCTTTTACAGTCTTCCAGTCAGCCAAATTATGATCACATCGAAATCCCAATCATAAGCATTATAGAAACAGAGGACTAGGAGAAATTTGCATAGCTGCTTTATGCAGTGGATCAGGAAAAGATTTTGTTATTTGAAGTACTAGTTGAGGTACATAATTTTATGTAATCTTAAAGAAAAGCTTTGCAATAGGTGTAATCTGTTTCTTTGTATGCATTATACATTTATACAACAGTAACTTTTCTTCTGTAGGAGTTAATGGAAAATATTCTGATTATAGCAGCATGTTTATCTGCAAGAACATATTATTCTATCCCTGCAGGTTACATATTAAGTGACTTAAATTCAAGAAGATAGATTAATCTGGAAATTTGTGCAGATTAACGCCATTACATGGATGACACAGTATTTTACGCTGTTACCTGTGACCCTCTTTCACAACTGAGTCACTATCTGTGTTTGTTGTTTTCACTCCAGCCTGATTGTTGTGTTAGCAATTCTACAACAGGGGCAGAAGTCAGTGATAATTCACATCAGTATTTGGAGTAGTTTGAAACTATCAGAGTTATATATAGTACAAGTCAAATCCTGATTTCATTAAAGTTGATGGCAAAATTCCCATTGACTGCAGTGGAACCTGAATTCTGATTCCAAATAGGAAATGAGCTGTCCTAAGTGCGTGTACTATAAATATTCAGAGCAGCCTGAATAACTCAAATGGCACAGGATTGCAAATAAAATACCTCTTTAATATCTCTCAAAAAAATTACTTGAGTAATATATACTTTCTAAAGAACATCAGCTGATGACCTCTCAGGAGTGCTTGGGATGTTTTGTTTCTGCTGTGTATTAGGTTAAATAACCTTGATGTGATGACAATCCAATCACAATTCCTTCCAAATAAATAGCTTGAAAATACAAGGTATATTTAATCTCATTAAGAGTGACCACATGGGAAAAAAAATTAGCATCCCATGTAATGAAGCTGTCAGTGATGTCACCTGGAGGGTAAATATTGCGAATCAATAAAAGTTGTTCTGCCTGTCAGCATTCAGGAAACAAGTGTGTTAAAACCTGGCAATGAAATCTTAAAATACAGACAGAAATGAATTTCATTTTAAAACTATTAATTTCCCTGTCTTATAGTAACTTGATTTAGCTAGATTTGTACCGAGCCTATTACAGCTGCAGAGGGGAGAGCTATCGAACAAGGACACAGAGTGTCACAGATTAACACAAATAGGAACAAAACCGAGATTTTGTTAAAGCACTTAAACTTCACACTGCCAAGAGTCAGTGGTAGATCTGTTCTACTTCTAGGTACATGTATTATGTACAGAGTAATTATCAGCTGAACTGTTCACACCTGTATGTAGTACTCAAATGAAAAAGACCCAGAAAAGTGACATCAAAGAAATTAATGTTAAGTTTTGTAGCATTAACTTTTGTAGCTTTGGTTCTGTGAAGTGAATTTCCTCTCTTACTACCTTTTTGGTTCATAGCTTGTTCTTGAGCACAGTATGGCATGATTTTAAACAGCAAAAGGAAGGCCATGGTATTTGAGTGCAGCATAAATGAATTTCTCTGAGTCATAAAAAAACAAACTCACTTGAATGGCATCCTTGGAATAATTGTCCTTGGAGTAACCGAACAGAAATAGCAAGATGAGATCAACAAATAAATGCTATGATTCTTATAGATGCAGTCCTTTCCCCACCCCTTCCCCCCCCCCCCATATTTGTTTCTTGAATCTTGGACATATGAAAGAGGTGCTCTAACACAATGAGAGAGTATTATTCGCAAATATAAATGGAGTAGGAATCCCAAAGCTTTGGGAAATTTAGCATAACTGATAAATGATACACATTTTTCTCAATGTCATGGGAACTTGTTGGAACATTTCCTTTAAAAAAGATGTTTTTCTGTAGTACACAATGCCTCTGTTGTTTTGAGAGGGCTTTGAAGGGGCTGTGCTTTGTTTTGTTGGGTTTTTGTTGTGTTTTGGTTTGGTTTTTTACACTTCTCTCCCACATGTTATAAATAGCTCTACTAATTAGGAAAATCAAGAAGAGGAATGGAGGAAAATCTTAACAGGATTGTAGAATGCTGCTCTGGATGCTCTTGTAACTAAATGCATGCTCAGACAACATTTCACATTACGAAACAGATAACCCAATTAAACTCATGCACTCCTCAATGGAGTTTTGGAAGGAAAATTAATTCTTATGTCTCAGAGTAAAAAAAAAGGACAGATCATAACTGACATGGGCTGAAGGCCTGGATACTTCTTGAAACAGTTTACTCCATGCTGAGCTGCTGTACTCAGTTTCTTGTACCTTTTTTCCACACCATCTGCTGCTGAACACAATATTGATCCAGAGGTCTAAATAATACAGCAGTTCCAATATCCTTATTTCTTCATGGGCTATATCTATTGATGGGATGTATGACAGCAGGAATACTACATGGCAATCTGCACGCTCTCCGTACAGGTGAACGTGCAGTTTGGAGTCCTAGCTCTAATTTAACACAGGCTCTGTCAGGAACCTCCAACCTGCTTTTCTCATGTCCACAAAACAGTGTGTTTCCAATCTTTATTCCACAGTGCATGGTTTAAGGGGCCAGCGTTGAAATGGCTGGGTTTCTTATGTGAAGTTATTAGTTGTAACAGGAAGAGAAGTAATTTCTCTCTAACTTTCTTGATGACCATGAAAATACCTATAATTCCCTAGAGCTCCTGCATTTCTCTGATTCAAAATAATTAGAAAAGAGATATACACCACAATGAACTCATTTACACGCAGCCCACCTTTGGGAATTGGTTTATAACAGTCATTGGTTTAATAAATTCTGCCTCCTGTAGCTGTTAGTTCCCAAGAGAACTTGATAAAAGCCAAAGTGTCAAAAGGAAGGCTAACTCCTCACTGCCCGTATCACTCCAACTGCTCCTGAAAATCAGGGTAAGTGAGGATTCTTTTTCTAAATTTAGAATTCGCTTGCCACTTGGAGATTTGGTAAAAATCTCTGTTCCTCTGGGGCCCGCATCAGTCTGGTTCTGTAACAGCCACTGAGGTGGTTCTAAGAAATGGACCTGCACTGCCCAGAAGAGCAGTGTGCAGAAAGAAGAGCCTGGCACCCAAAAGCACCGCAGTGGTGTTAAGTAGTTGAGAACATGCCCCCCCCCAACAGGAGGGATATGCCCAGAAGCAGCAGCTACTGCTTTGAGCTAGATTCTTGAGCATTCCTGTACTAGACCATGCATCCTTCAGACAGGCAAGCTCTAGGCTAGGAGGTAAGACCAATTATGGAGCCTTATGAAGTGGAGGCATCCCTGAACCTTCCCAGAGAAGGAACAGTCATCAACTTGCTCAAACACCGTAGGGGGGAGCGTGCAGCTGCTGTCCAGAGATTCCAAATAAACATCACAGCAGATGCAGACAGCACACTCATCAGTGCAAGCTAGTGCCTGGAGTTATTCCTACAATAACTTCACTTTATATTGCCTAAACAAGCTAAATTATAGTTAGACTAGATACATTACATGTGTTGCTGCAGTTTGATCAGTGCTCTGTAGGGTCAGAGCTGTGAAAATTCAGATCAAGATAGGGATCAAGCATTTCTACTTTGGCTTTTAATCCGTTTGATGCAGGTCCTTCAGCTAATAAGAGCATGATTGCAAGCAGCCTCATTTTGTAGGGGATTATGATTAGCTGATGGCATGTTTTTGTTCAGATACGCTGCCATCTGAGAATAAATAGGCCATAAATGTAAAACAACTACTCATTAAGAAAAATCCAACCTAAACTTACTCTTGATGCTGTGTTGTCTTCACTTACACATGAGACTGCAGCACACCTTCAGCCCAAGGCATCCTTTGCTTTGTAAGTAGCATGCCATCTCATGATTTGAATACAAGTTAGATGATTTACTATATGCTCTCCACATGTAAGCAAGCTGCTCTGCTGCTGCTGCTCTGAGAGACAGGAGAGGGAACATTACAGATGGATACGAGATGAAAAGCATATTGTTTAGGTTCAACAATACTGAAACATACATAGTGCTGTATACAGTGCTCTTTTCCATTTAACCACAACAACAAAATAATTGCCTAGCTATAGATGTGTACATTTTAAAAGGTGTGTAAAATGACAACCAGGGAGACGGAAAAAAGAGTATTCCTCTTTAAAAATCAGAGACCAGTTTGTCTAAACCATGTAGCCTACTACTCAGGCCCCCCCATTAAGCAGAATTAGACAATACCACTGTGTAGGTAGGTAGGACACTCTAAATGCTTTCTGAAACTGACAACTCATGATAGCTGGTGAAATTACTCATCATCCAAGTCTGGTTAGTCTGTATGTTGTGCTAACAATGCTGTTTCCCATTGAATGGAATACTTGTGATGCCCATTAGGGATTCATCAAGACAAATGCTCCACAAGGAGGTTTATAGAAATGTATACAACAGCTCATGCAGTGACATTTAAGTTCATCAAAATGTACAGCTTTCTTCTAGTATGATCTAAAATTTCTAATTAACAAATTTACCTGCTACTTATCTGTCCTCCTTTCTTTTACACATAAGCAGCTGTGCTAGCTGCTATATGGCACTTGTATTGTACTGCTAATAGCAGCAAAGTAGCTGTCAAGCTATGCTTGACAAGTGACAGCAGTTTGATAGCCAAAGTCTCTATAGCCTCTATATTCTTAAATAGCTTAAATATCTTTCTGATAGCCTCTATATTCTTAAAGTGCAGAAAGTGTTTTGAGAATACTTGAAAAGAAAGCAGGCTGGTATAGAGCACCAAAGCACTTTCTAGTGAATGACTATTCACTAGAATAACATGAATTCAGTTACAACCACTGCAGCAAAGAAGTGGTTAAACCAGCGCAAACTGTGCAGATAAAATTAAAGGTCTTGCAGCAGAGGAGTGCTACAACTCTAGCAGCACACCTGCATTGTGCTTACTGCATGGGCAGTTGGTTCTGCTGTGCATAATGCAGTGTGGCACTGAGATCTCAGCCCTGCTGGATAAACCGGCTATTTCTGGATTAACTGGGGCATGGTTGCTTGTCTTGAGCCACAGGACTACATTTGCTTCTGCTGTTTTGGGGACCTGTGCTATATAGCACTGCACCACTCCAGCCTGTCTGGAGTTGCTTCGGTGATCTTTATCAGTGATGCACTGCAGCATGCAACTTTGGCCTTGGCTGTGCTTACAGCAGCTGGTCAGGGTGGCCTTTAGGCCCAGACCCATCTACCAGCTACACCTGAAAGCCTCAAACTTCAACTGCTTGTTGTACACTGGCCCTTCTCTTCAGAAGCCTTAGTGAATATCACAGTTTGAAGCCAAGCCTGCCTAGGAGAGTCTTTCAGTTATCTCCCTGACTTTCTGCTTTCTCATTTGGTTCCCCTGCCATAGCAGAGAAATAATGGAATATCTCAGCTGCTACATTCTCCCTCCCATGTTTTCACAGGCCTGTTGAATATTTTTAGTTTTCAAGAAGCATCACTCTGGCATACGACACAAAGACTTGCCCATCAAAACTGAACCCTAGTGATCATAACACAAATGCTGCTCCAAAACTGAAAACATTCATCGCTCCTGCAAATAAAGGACTATTTACTAGCACTTTTATCTGAGCTCAGGAAAAACAGTTGTAAAGCAGCCCTTTGTTTGCACCTCAAACTAAAGGGCAAAATGTTACTGTGGGTCTGCAATTTGTCATCCACAAATGCATAATGAGTGCCTGTGGGGACAGGCATGGTCCTGATTCTGCTGCTTTTATTACAAGGAACTCTGCAGTATCAACCTGTTTTCTCAAGTGCTCTTGCTTTTTAAACTGTGGATTTTAAAGTTACAATCCTAGGAGGATACAGAAGGTACAGCATAGCAGTATGAGCAGTTTGTTGTTAATACAAAGCAGGCAAGTGAGAAGGAGAGTGGAAAGATCACCTTGTTAACAGCAGGTGAAGGTGTAACTGCAGCATAGGTGAAGAGCCCCAGACACTGTATCGTCACCACTCCCTTCCCACCAATGCCAAGTGACTTTGTTTCAGCTACTTTGGAGAGGACACCTCAGTGAAACATATGGTCTGTAACACCACCAAGGCTCAGTCCCCGCCCTGTGAAGGTTACAGTCTTTGCTCTTTCCTCTTTCCCACACAAGGGCACGGAAGGAAATCTGTTCCCTGTGTTTCTGTCATGTCCTAGGCAGTTGGCGAATCTGGGAACAGGCCCAGATTTCCTAATGCCAAGTGCAGGGTTTTCTCTGCAGTCCCACTATTTGTGTGGTATGTGATGTGGACGGGCCTTCAGTTTACTTTGCAATCAACTTAGTGTTAACTCTGCGCTTAACTCTGCAATCAACTTTTAGTGAGTGGAACGTGCTTGCTGAATTTATGTAATTTGCTTATTTCAGCCTCCTGTAGATACGTCTGTGTAATGGCAACCCGTACAATGAAATTGTAATGGTTTAAAAAACCCCAGACAGCAAACCAACCCTTTCATCAGCAGATCATTATCTCATTGCAGGCAGGTCATACCAGGGTGTTGCTGGCCCAGAATCTAAAGAGCATCTAACCAGGAGAAGTCATTCTTCAAACACGAATCCCAGAATGAGCCATTGCATTATATAAGATCTATGAATTATTCATCAGCTCTGACTTAACATTCATCCTGCTGCTGAGGCTAAAGCCAGCCATATATTTGCTGGTATAAAAACCAATTTGCATTAGAGTGGATAATAATGCAAATTGTTATTTTATCCTTAACTGACAATATCATTACCATTATAATTTTACATACAGATAGAAATTGTATCACTTTGTACTTTGATGTCCTCAGAGACCAAATAGTCATTCTTGTAAAGTTGTGTTACACATATATATATATGTGTGTGTATGTGGTTTTCTATGTATCTACATAATCATACAGGGCAGAAACTCTATGTTTGGATTTTGAATAATACCAGAGAGGCAAAGTAAAAGGACTTGTACAAATAACAATATATTCAGGGAGGTAGTATTGCATTATACTTTTGGCTGTATGCTGAGCAATCCTTCATGTCTGCTTTTCTTTCTCCTTTCATTTTTCAGCATGACTTTTCTTTATGCAGTACACACTGTGCATTCAGTATCTTCCCTTTTTCATCTGCAAATGTTAGAAATTATTTTCTTTGACTTTTTCCCTTTGTTTTTGCAGAGCAGTTGAATCCATTGACTTTGGAGGATAATAACCTGCAGTGGCCAGCTCTGTCTGGAATACCGAACCTATAAGTCAATTTAATAGACTGGTGGTATTAATTATTTCAACAATTTTTCCCAGCCCAGTGTTGCAGCTTTCATTTAATTAGATATTTTTTAGTGCCCGTAATTATGTAGGAAACAGCAACATGGGTTATGTAACCTACAGGACAAGTTCTTTTTACTTTCCAAGTAATTAGTGCTTTGTTCCTACAGTGTAAAGGGTCAAATTCTCACCCCCAGGGCCAGTAGGCTGACTACAGAAGACACTAAAGGCTTTTCAGTTGCATTACAGCTCTCAGTGTTAGTCCATCCCCTTGAATAGAGCTTTGCCAGTTTTGGCCTGTTTCATCGTCTCATGGGACCAAAGGGCAAAATTAACTCTCTGCAGTTTGCCCATCTGGGCTGTGTTGCCTACATCCTCTTCCTTAGCTCCTTTGGAAAGCTTGTAGAAGTCCATGAAACAGAGCAAACCCTCACTAGACCCAGACAGAGGTAAGGAAAAGTGTAATGTTGACCTTAAGAATCCATATATTTCATTTCAAAGCCAGTTGGAGTTTATCCAAGATCCCTAAACACATATGATACGACTTTAAGAAGAAAATGATGGGCAAATGTGGTTGGCCAAAGTCTCCATTTTGTGGAGCTGGTGAGCAGCAATGGTGAGGGACTCTGTCACAGCTGTTCATTATGCTTTTCCCTTGTGTTCAAAGCAAAATTCTGCTTTTTGTTGCATTCACGCAGATTTTGTTTTCTTTGACTTTGTGAGGAAAGTGTTGTGTGCATGATGTGCTGTAAAACAGAAACCCACCAGCACGCCAACGCGAAGGCAGCGTGAGCTATTGTCTGCCTGCTCAGTCCCGCTGGGCTCTGGACACGCGAGCCAAAACAGCTTGCGCAGACATCTTTTTTTCTTGGCACTGTTAATGTTCTGAGCTCAATCTGCTTTGCTCTTATTAGCCTCAGCCATCAGATACAAACATCGCTGTTTAGGCACTGTCAGGAGCAGATGTTTCTCCTTGTGCATAAAGGAGGGACTTTCCTATGGAGAAATAGAAGTGTTTCTAAGGAGGGCCACTTGTAGTGAGGGCAGGAAGAATTACATGTACTGGTCCATGCTGCTTATCTTGATCTATTTTGTATGTTTGAAGTAGTAGAAAATCATTTTTAATCACTGTGGGTAGGAGATGATAGAGTTACGTCCCCTCTGTCACAGGTGCAAGCTGCTTAAATCAGCAGAGGCCTTGCTCTCTAAAGTAAAATCCAGTCTGTCCAGCATTTATTGTTTGCATGTACAGGCTTGCTTGCATGGGCAGGCTGTTTCTGTCACTGGATATTTTTGCAGGTCTGGGCATGAGACTGGAGAGTAGTTTGCTGGCTATTTGTAGCAGATACATTGAAAGCTGCTGTGTATACAGGGCCTCCGAGGTCTCTTGTAGCGCAAATCAGCTCCTTGGAACTTTCACAGTCTGCCCATTCTAATGCAACCACTCCTGCTTCCCTTTACTTACCCCTCCTCCTGTACTGAACTATATTGTACTGAATGATAGAGCAGATATGAACTAGTAGCAACCCTAAGGGAAAGGCTACAAGTGTGAGGACAGAGAGACTAGAAAAGGAGTAGGCAGGTAGAGGAAGCCCTCCAGGGACTTAACAGTTGCCAGAAGACAAAGGAATGAGCCCTATAACGATATGTGTTTCAGGACTGTGTCCTGTTCAAGCAGTGTACTTATAGTTTACAGCTTGGAGGGACTGGCACTCGATACCCCCAGTGCCTATGCACAATATCCAAATCCACATTTAGAATTTCTGAAGAGGGCTAGAAAATGGTGAAGATTAGTCTGGTTCATGCATGCATGAGACCTAAAACTTAACGTTAATGGGCCTTTGATGTATGAAGCGGTAGGAGCACCCTTACATGAAAATTCAGCTTCTCTGCTGTTGTCCATTTTGAAGTACCTGCCACTGCTGCTTGCATGCTGTGCATATCCACTAAAGCAATGCTTCTTGACCACTGATTTGATTGCTTTCATTCTCTCCACACGCAGTTGTACACTTTTCTTTTAAACTTTAGAGAATTCACAGATGTATTACTGTAAATTTAACTCTATACTTTCCACTTCAGATCAAAGCTATGTTATGAAAGGCATTGCAGATGCAGTTCCTGTCCTAGAGGACTTAGTGTTAAGAGTAAAAGCTATAAGTAGGGGGATTGTGATTGGGCATTTGGTTTGATCCCATGCTGTAATCTGGTGTCACAGACCTGGGCAAAGTGTGCACTCTTGAGGAAGCCAGGTATCTTCAGTGGTTTCAACAAAGTGGAAAAAACCTTCTTCAAATTTCACACATTGTTATTCTATGCTATTGCTCATTATGGTAGAAATATAGCTCTTGCTAATTAAAATGGGTACTAGCAATTAAATTAATGTCTTAAAATGCCCAGCTTCACATAACATTCAGTAATGGCTGTTTCTGCAGGGGGGATACTTTCTTGTGTGTATATATTTTCCTAAGATGATTATGATGTGATTTCCTTTGTTCCAGAGCACTGAGTTCTTCATGGGCTTGAGCACAACCTTAGCCTCCTAATGAGATTGGCAGTGGCGGAAGGGGAGGAGGGAATGAAAGATAAAATAGTCAGCAAGCTGAACAACTTGGAAAATAAAACTGAGAGGATCACATCCCCAGATTATTGGATAACCAGCTAATTTTGGTTTTTATTAAGGCCCATTTGATCTACGAGTCAAGGTATATAGAACATTTTTTTTGGATCTTGATATTTTATTATTCGTAAAATAGCCCAGGTATTTCTACATTATTTCTCAGCTATTACGGTGAGGTTTAAAGCAGCAGAACATTAGATAATGTGTGTACTAATGCATTTAGAATCTGCCGGTAATTTTTACTAAGTAAGAATCCAGATGGGTACCTGCTGCTGAAACATATTTTAACTGGTAAAACAGAGGTCTGTGCAAGTGCTCACTGCAGAAGAGGGTACATATTCAAGCAGATCTTGGTGTCTCCCTCTCAGTTGTTTCAGAAGTTGCCCATCAATATGTTCTTCCAGTTCTGAATAAAATGAGATTCCTCTCCTCTCTTCAACACACAAAAGGAAGCAAAGAGTTAAGGATAAAGTATGGTTTCACTTGAAAAATCAGCTTACAGGCAAACAATCTATAACTACAAATTCTGCTTTGTAATACCTTTGAATTTCTCACTAACTGTTGATGGTGTAGATTTAGCATGACTTTTATGTGTTTATTTCAAGAACTCCACTAACATTAGGAAACAAAACTGCTTTTCAAGCCAAGTTCTCATCTGACTTTGTTGGACTGTCACTGAGCTTACAGGTCAGAAGATACTTTGCCAAATTTGAACTGAATTTGTGGAAGAAGATCAAATGGAAACCTAGGAGAGTAGATTTTCTTTTCAGTGTGACTTTTTAGCCTGGACCACCAGGTCCACCCACTTCAGGTGAGCTGAAGTTTCTTGTTGCTGGACTTTTCCCTGATGGACCAAATGATCCATGTTCTGGGGTTTATGCCAGTATTTTTTATGAATCAAACTAGAATTCTGAGTATGGAGAAATCGATTCACATCTGCATTTGAGTTCTTCAGCTTGTATTGTTTCCCCCTCCCTTTCCAATTGTATTCTGTAATATGCTGTGTTGTCCCTTCCAGTTGACTGCCATGTGGAACCGATTCTAGTTGAATTTCATATGCCTTTGGAAATGGAGCCAGCTGCTGCGGCATCCACCGTGAGCAACTTGGCAGTCAGAGTGCCCAGCTAGAAGTAGTTACAATAGCTTTCCATGGACCACATTTTAAATATTTTGTATTGTTTCTCTTCTAAATGGCATCACAAGTAGGCACAGAGTACAAAAGGTTATGCTAATACTTGCAGTTATAACCTCCTGGCACTGCTAATATTTTTCTCTTTAGAGACCTGTCCTGAGAGATGAACTGCACAGCTGGAGTCTCCGCTCTCCTGTTCAAAGCAGGTTTCAGCTCCTGCTCTGAATGCTATTTATTTTGGGAAGAAAGGACCCATTTTATTTATTTATTTGCTAGATTTATCTGACAGAGAGCCCTCTCTTGATTTAGACCACACAGATGAATCCACAGAGATAGTGGCATTTCTCAGAACTGCACAGCAGAAAGCAGCTGTCACCTGAGGAAACTGTTGGAAAGCAAAGCCCATCCTTCTGAAGTGTCTGCTTTTTGTAAGCCAGGAGTTTTCTGACTGCTTTCTTATGCCTTCACTTGCCCAAGTTTTCCTTCTCTGTGCTCACTTTTGCACTACTGTAATCAAAAGCACAACTTTCATCAACTTCACCAAATGTGAAGATCAGGCCCATGAAACCCCTGTTGTTACGGACTGCAGCTTGCACACAGTAATTGGTCTGTGTGGGAGAAACTGTTGAACCAAGCAATAGGCTCAGTCCTTTTAATCCCAGCCACGGTGTTGGTAGAGAAAGAGAAGCAGAAGTCACATCAGCCTGGGATCTCATTTCATTTGCAACTCCAGAGTGGGGAATGCCAAGTGGATTGCAACAAGGGTAGATTTCTAGCAGCACTAATCAGCATGGGACTGGTTTTGTGGCTGGCATCTTCTTGGCTGCTCTGTAGGTTCCACTTTCTGTACAGTTGCTAGAATGCTGTGAAGCTATTTATAGGTGAGAGAGTGTGAATTTTCTGCTGCAGTATTACCATTTATTTTTTGGGTTTGTCTTTATCTAATTTTCTGTGCCACAGATGCCTGCATTGCCCTATCTAGGAATGCTTTATGGTAAAAGCAGCCAATTCTTCCTCTGCTTAGTTATGTTTTTCTATAAAAGTGTATTTAGTATGCTGTAAACATCTCTAAGCTGATGAAAATGGTCTCTTTCATTGCCTGGTTTGTAAATGCCACAGCAGGCCTGATACACATTCCTTGAGCAGACTGCAGAGGAAAAGCTCAGCACAATTTGCATCACAAGGTCAATGTCACCTCCTTATTCCCCTACAATCTCACTACATGCTGATAAGTAGCACAGAGTCTAGAACTGTAGGTAACTACAGGGTCTCGAAGAAAGGGATGGAAGGCATGGGCAGAATTGCTGGCTGCTGTAAAGAGGGTAGGAGTAAGATGTGATGATGACCAACTTGAGGCCAAGGCAGGCTGAAGGGAAGGAGGTAACGGCGAGTGCCAATTTTTTAAGTGAGGGTTGGCTGTAGGAAATTTGGGAATAGCAGTGCTAATAGCGATGGTATAGCCTGCTGTTTATTTTAAATCTGGGATGTGCTCAACAGCTGCTTTTCCAAAACTAAATTCTCTCACCTCTGCTGAGCTGCAGAGTATTTGGTTGGTTTTGGAAAGAACTGGGACATGGTTTCTCTTTTGAGCCAGGTCCGTTTTATTCTTGGGTATTCCTGTTGGATAAGCACCAGATTATCCTTCAGAATGTGTGCTGGCATTTCTGGAAGTGAAAACTGCGCTGGATCCCAGCGCATCTTCCTGCAGTCATAGAAGAAGGTGACATTTGGCTGGCAGCACAGCCCTGCAGTAAGTGATCATTACAGAGATATGCTCATTGCTGTCTATCTTGGAGATGATTTTGCTCTTTTTTACTTCTCTGTTTTGTATCATCAGATAAGAACACTGCTTCTCAGAGTGGAACATAGGGCACAAATGTGTGGAGCTAACATCTGAGGCCCCTAGCAAGCAGCTAGTTGAAAGCTGTGTGTACTGAGCAGGGGATCTGCCACTGCCTGGCAGGACAGGACTGGGGGAGAGGTGTCACCTCCTCTCAATGGAGGCTGTAATTTGGGTCTTACTCCCTGTTAGCTGTCAGTTTTTGCTAGGCCTAGGCACATTCACTTAGAGACCTTTTGCTTCAGCAGTTTGAAATCAGCCAACAGGCTCAGAAATGAAGTGGAAGGAGTATTAACAGCACATGAATAGGCAGATGGCACAACTGTATATGTTTCATTTCCTGTGGGAAACCAGACACAGTTTTCCATCAGAAACTTGCAGTTTTGAAACATTTAAAGGGAAGTCATTTGAAGCAAACTTCTGTAAATTGCTGAAACTTCAATGTAATGTCTTAGTCTTTGTGCATAGTTAAGTGATGTGTGAATAATACATATACTGAGAAGCCCCTGTATCTTAAGTGACTCACATCTTGCTAAATTTAGCATTGCTTCTGTGTTGGTATTCCCTGTCTGTGAAATGGGAATAGCACTACTTCTTACCTCCTGTTAGCACTGTAGATTTAACTTCACAAATATCCTGTAAGAAGTGCTGCTGAAAAGCTGACAAAGAAACAGAACTTTGTTATCAAACTAGGATTTACCTGTGATGCAGGAAGAGGGTAAAAAGCTAAGCAATAAAACAGAGATTGCATGTCAGTGAAACTGAATACTGCTGCCCATTCTGTGCACTGCATGAGGCTGCAGTCCTGTGGAAAATCAGTATGTGGTCACAGATCTGAAGGCACTGACGCAATGCATTTGTTCAAGGTGGTTTAACTGAGGTTGCATAAAAACTACTGATTCTGGCATTTCCCAGTGCCTCAATGCTTCGCTTTTTTACTTTAATAACAGTCTTAAAAGCTCCTTTGCATGTAGCATATAGCAGCTAACTTCTTCTCCCCTACCAAAGTGCCCTTCTGCACAGGAAATACAGGGACATACTCTGGATAATGCGGCAGGTCAACAGAAACTGTCTGATTTTGGTTAGCATTTCCATCTCTCTCTTTCATTTGCACTGTATGATTTTCCTTTGTGCCTGAATTTAGCACATGCTCTGTGATAGAATTTTTTCCACCTCTTCCAGGGAATGTTCCTTTCCACTGTCAGTTTAAAAGGATATATTTATCCTGTGTCAGCATCACATTGAGCTGGTAATGAAGCTTTAAATGAAACCTATCACATGGTCTAATCAGGCAGAACCCTTATATCCAGGTGATCAATAGGAGAGAAAAATGGAATTCTTTTAACCTACTGTGAAATATCTACCTGACCATAAAGCAGTTCCAAATCCAAAATTACACTGGAAGTCATGGAAAAATCTCTGTAAGAGTACCAGGAACACCAACTGTCTTCTGCTTCTTTATACCAAATGCACTGGGAACAGAAGTTGTGAGCACTTCTACATTTCATGATTGGAAGTGGTTTGACATTGCATTGATATGATAAAAATATCTGTGAAGCAGCATGCCACAGATACACAGCTGCTCTGTATAATTTTTGTTAACTACCCAGATCATAGATTTGAGGAGTGAATAACTCAGTATCTCACCTGGCTTCTTTATGTCAACAAATCGCTCAAATCACAAGACATTTCCAAAATGCAGTGAAAAAATCAGTCTTTGGTAACATTCTCCTAACTGACTTTGACAAATGGCATGTCATCCTGAAAGCATGTATTCGACAATTCCTTGGTGTATCTGGAGTGCTGCCAAATGTGTCTGCTCTTCCATGAAGGCTTAGATCTCACTGCAGCTAGCAAGCTTCACCAACTTCTTAAACCTGAGTTTTGGCAATCAGCTTGCCCATGAGAGGAGCAAAACATAATATATAGGTCTGCCACAGGAAGGAGTTCTTGTGTTCTTGGTCTCATTTGGTTGTTGACTGTGATGAGCGTGTGATGAGGGCATAGGATTTCTGGAAATCAAATAATGTGCCTGTGGATGAGGCCTGGATGGATTATGGAGGAGAAAATCCATGTCAGTGTATGTGTGTGAAAACCTGTAAGAACACTTTCTACAGAGATTAGCTAGAACATGACAGGTAAAACCTTTTCTTATTGATGCAAGTCTTCTCTTCTACAGCGTTAACTGCCAGTGTAGAAGTATTCTTTGTTTACAGTCTTCATGCTTTATATCCTATGTTGGATTGCTGGCAATTCCTGGAAACAAGAACACTTAATGACTTTTAGGCTGTCTTGGAAACTCTGTTTTGGTTTGTTAGTAGTTTTGCAGTATGTGCCTTTCATGTCAGTTGCCCCTTGTGAAACACTGGAGAATAACTGTTACCTGCCAAAAGGACACAAGTCTTTTAATCATTACCCTACACTTCTGAGTTACAGTAGAACAAAGACACAAACTATGAGATTTTATCCTTATAGTGGTCACTGCTCTCTTATGTGGCTTCATCTTCTGAAGGGCACAAGGAGGAAGAAAAAGGTTAAAACCTGCAACAGTTTTCTGTGTTCATTTCTTTGAGCAAGAAAGCTGATCTTTGAGCTCTGATGTCAGTTATGTGGTAGGTGAGAGAAATAGGTGGCAGGAATCTCATGTAGAAAAGAAATATTCCAAGTAAAGCTGTAATACAGCTGCTCTATACTGTTCCAAGGAACACATCTGTCTCATGGGGAATGCTGTTTATTAAGGCTGTGCTAAAAAAGGCTTCTTCTGCTGCTTTGTGCTCTCCTTTCCTTAATTCAATGTGCAAGTTTCTCTGTTCTGCTTTGAATGATCATGTGCAGCAAGATGCTGGAGTATTCCGAACTGTGGGTATTTCAACATCATGTCATGCACAGCGGCATCCACAGAGAAGTAAATGGTGACCTAGAGGGATAAAACAGGAGGAAATGAGGTACTTCAGACAGCACTTCAGGCAAGACTTTCAAGTGTGACTTCTGACTCTAATCCAAGTACTTTTGAAAGCATAGGCCATCTAATCTCCAAAAAATGTCTTTCTGTGTTGTCTCTAAGTTGGTATCTAGAATTGGACAGACTCTGAAAGTCCCTGTGCACTCCAGTTTTCTAGCCAAGGATTTTATCTTAAAGTAAGAGACTAGAAAGGACACTGGGAAAGTCTAAAAAGGAAAATGTGGCAAAGGCTGAAAAAGTTTATTCGTAGGAACTTTCCAAAATTCATCGCTGCCTGCACCTGAAACTATGACTGCTGTTTTGCCCTTGAAACAACAGATAGGCTGTTATTAACTAAAGCCTGTATTAATGGGGGAAAGAGGGAATGTCGACACCTTAAGAGTTCTCATTACTGAAGTAATATGTCCTTTGTTTTCATAATCTTTGTTAGAGTAAAAGGTGCAGCTCCTTGATAAGGAGCAATACCTAGTTATAGATGCACCACCACTTCTGCCTTTTCAGGGAGTTGTTTCAAATGAAGAAACAGTGTCTATCAGTTCTCCATGAAGAAAGGTCAGGCCATCAGCCATCGTGCTTGTCTTATGCCAGCCAAATGAATCATGAACAGATTGCTGCTGCCTCACAACTTCCTCAAACATTTTGCAGCTTCTGTTGCTGATTAGGAGCCCTCATACATCCCCCAAACTGCTGATTTCTTTTCACGTTGAGCTGTATGCTACAATAGCTTTTTTTCTTTCTCTCTGGTGATTCTCTGTCCATATGTCTTATGTGTTCCTTCCTTACGTGCTCAGAAGAAATACTTTGGGAAATGAAATTGTCCTGCAGAATCCTGGGTTGTGCTCATGACCAGTGTTCTGATTAAACTGTCTTTCTACTTCCTTGACAGTCAGGCTATTACATGTATATCAAATCACCAAGACAGCAGTTTGCACAGTCATTTGAAACAATGAAGCCTATGGACTCTTGGGCAATATGCGTGTTATGCCAGTTTTTGTTTCCAGCCCTACGTGCATCATACTACCTGCCTTGTGGGTTGGTTCTGGTCATTGTGATGAACTGCTAGATGCTCACCGTGAAGGTTTCTTATCTGGGAGCCTGGATTAATCAGATGTCCTGTGGGAGTGAGACTGTAACATAAAATAATGGTTGCTTATTTTAAAATTGAAGCATGCTTTCCAGAAAGCTGTGTTCAAGTTCACTATGAGTTAAGACTGACAGAACACCAAAGATAAAGATGACATTTTGAGGCAAGAAATCAAAACTGACAGCCGCCAAAAATGGATTTAAGGGGTAGGTGCAATGGTAGGCAATCATATTCACTGATGGAAGGTGAGTGATGAAAAGCAGTCAAAGAGGAAGGGACAGAAGGCAAGAACTGAGATGAATAGCAGTGTTTCTAATTCACCTCATCTTTTCTCCTTTTTAATAAGCAAACAGACAAAAACGCTAATCCATTCCTGAACAGCAGTAGCTCTGAGGCTGTATTTCTAAAGAAACCTAGCAGAATGTTAGAAGCTTTTGCTGTATTTTGGAAAGGTTAATTTGCACAGTGTTGCTGTGAACTGGAATTAGTTTTATCTCCATGTTATATTTGGGAACTAATGCACAGGGGGTTGAAAGCATGGCGTGGTTTCTTTTAGGTCACACATAGTATGAGTCTGCCTAGCTTGGGCATGATCCTTAGTTAATGTGTCTAAATGACTTACTAGCACTGGTTTCTGCTCTGCCACCTTCCAGGCAAGAGAGCTTTGACTATATGGTATGGCATGACAGCAAGCAGAGCTGATTGCCAGGGTCACAAACACACACCTAAGGTGCTTTCTTTCACTGCTAATGATCATGATGGGTTGTGGCTTACACTATAGCAAAGACTAGGGATTTAAATATCAGTTTAAATTATACCTTGGAAGACTTCGTATGAACACAGTAAAAGTTGCCTGCTCATTCTAAAGGTCTCATATGTATGATCTGAAAAGAGAAGCAATGTCTTCATCTTACCAAGAGGACGTACTGTACAATACCATTAATTGGCATCTTTGCTTGGATGTGGATTTTCACATGTGGATTTTCGCCTGTGCAATTTAGTAGTGTTACTGTATATATATGTATATATATAGTAACATATATATATGTAACTCCCGAAATACAGTAAAGTAAGGTCTGTATGCCGTATTGGTGTAACTGCTACATGGGACGTAGCACCTGGAACTAATTGCATCTTTTGAAGAGTTTTTCTCGGGGTACCAACAACTAGAGGAATACCAATCAATGCCTGGGGTGACAGAGGCATTAATCAGAGTTGTTGCTGCTTCTGTATTGTCTAAGGACTTGTCTGTTTGAGATAAATTATGCACAAAGAGAGGAGACTGTTAGTGTCCTTCATGATATATGAAGTACGAAAAAGACTCCCAGAGTTTGAAAACTATTTTGTATTGATGTAATTCCCTTATTAAAAGCCAGTAGAACCTAAATAATGCACAATCTTGAGACTGTTCTGCTTGAATCAGTCCCTTTTTTGCTTGCATGTATTTGCTCAACCATAGCACTCAGTGCTAGCTGTTGACTGCACTGGTGTAGATGCTGTGTTTCTTTATTGAATTTTCACTTTTTTTTCCCCTCAAAATATTAAAGAATTAGATGCCCAGTTCCACCTGAAATTCAGTGGATAAAGAACATCAGTTATTTTGGGCTTTTTCAAAAACCCCATTTGCTCTGTCTAGTGAATATTATTAAATGCCTGGCTTTCAGCTAATAAACGGAGCTAGGCAACAAACAGCCTGTTTGTTCTTTGACATGAAAGTCATGGCATCTTTCCATGCAACTGTGGAAAAACTGTGCAGGTGGAACTGATAGTAAACAGTGAGAAAGGCGAAAACATGGATATCTCTTGATATTCCTTGTTCCACCTTTTCTACACACACGAGAGATGTTTGCATATTCAATGAGATGTTTCCATATAAATTTAATAGTAACAGCATTCTGAGGTGTTAATGTCTCTAATATGGTGGTGTGTATAGTGCTTGGCAAAATATTTGAGGATCTGGCTTTACATCTAAATGGGCACATCTAGGAAAAGCTAGAAAATAGGGAAGAATCATGAAAATATGAAAAGCCTTGAATGATTTGACATTACTTTTGGTATTAGGTAGTAACGATGTGTGTCTCCTTCTCTCTGTCTCCAGAAGTCTATGCTTCAGTAGAATGCAAACAGTAGTTGAAAGTCACAGAAAACACAGGTCAAAGTATGTCAAGGGGAGATAATGATTTGTGGGAGAGCAGCAAATCTTCTTTCGTACAAAAATGAGAGAGGTGGGAAAGCACTGTAGAAGGAATAAGGAATGTTTTATATAGGTGCTTAAGAGACTTCTGTATCTTTTGTCTAGAAGGTCAAATGAGAAACATACTTCTCAACTTACCATTTTCTCTTTTCCTTCCTGTGTGTTCTCTTAAAGCGACTGATCCATGAGGGGGAAAAAATGCTGAGACATAACTGACATGGAAATAAGTTTTCAGAAGGGAGATTAAGAAAAAAATTACGTACTTTAGGCACTTAGATTCCTTGGGGTTTTTTTCTCAGTTGTAAGTATAAAACCTGTATAATATGTGTTAGTGAAAACCAGTTCTACTCTTAATCTATCTGGAACCTTTTCAGATGGATTCATTTATTTGGTTAAATAGTTTATAAGAGTGTATGTGTTTTTTCCTTCTGCATCTACTCATCCTGGTGAGTGGTCACAGCTTGGAAAGAGGAACAGGCACAGGAGCAGAGTATCAGTTTAATGGTTTAATGCTGAATACAGCTAAGCAAAAAAATTCTAGTTTCTGATGTTGTCTCTGCCTCTTTCAGGCCTGCATTCAGCAGCTTCCCAGTAAAATCTCATTGGGCAACTTCCTGGGTTTTGTGTTTTCTTGACATTAATATACCGGTAACGTGTAGAGGTCCCAGAAACCATGAATGCACAAAAGAAAACTATTTTTCTTCCATTATTGTATTTAAATTGTATTGCTAATGTTATCAGCTGGGTATTTGTGCTTACAACTCATGAATTAGGATGAGATTTAGTCCCATGTGATTCTTGCAGCTTGAGTCCTGGAGTGCCTCATTCATGCATAAAACAGATTTGATTTTGACCTAGGGATAGCGATCTTTTTAACAGAGAAGTACTGGTAGTAGAAGAGGGGGAAGTAAGCTTTTAGTTCTTCTGTAATTCATCTAAAAAGCTTGGGGAAAAAATAAAGGAAAAATGGTCCTAATACATTTTACTTGTGAGGCACATGTTTAGAATAAAGTATTCCAGCCTAAATCCTGCTTCTACACTAATATCTGTATCTCAGCCATCAGTCTCTTGTCTTAAGGGCAAGGTTTTGTTTGTGCAACAGAGGGTTAATTAATGTTCATTGATAGAGTTGATGACTCAAGTGCAATGGGCCACCATATAAATATTTCAGTTTATGTGTTTGTAACTACTCTGTGCCTCCTGTCTGTAGTGTAGTAAACATAGGTATGACACTGTGAGGTGCTCAGACGTGAGGAGAGGTAAACAATCTAAGGGGTCAGATTGGTAGGTTTGTTTCTGCAGTTTCTCTGCATTATTTTTCAAATAGGCAAAAAGATTTTTCTTCTTTATTCATGAAATGGCCTTCCCAACTAGCCATAAGACTGGGCTGTCTTTCAAATGGGTTCTTTCTCATGAAGGATGATGTGTGGTTTTAATAAAGCTAAGCAAAAGGTCACAGAAGAGGATCACCAATAACGTGGAGTTTCAGCTATTAGTTTTCATGGTTCAGACTAATGTCAGAACCACAGACCACCATTAACTTTACTCTATAATGGAGCATAACACTAGTCAGGGGTGGGATGGTTGGTTAGCATATGTCAGAGTAATTATAGACTTGATAAGAAAAGCACAGCTCTTAATTAACTGTACGGTCTAAAGGAAATGAATGACAAGCTATCTGTATAATTCATGACCTGTCCCTGTTAATTTGATGCTGTCATGCATGAAGTTCAACTCCCCTGTTTCCTACTAGCCATTGAAAAAGTGTTTATAGTGATGCATCTCTGAAAGAACAGAGAGATGAAGCATAAGGATGTTGTACGCTGTGACAAAAAACGAGATGAGCAAAATGTTCTTAAACTATTGTGCAGCATCTCCCCTGTTTTAAATCATGAGCAGAAGAGATTACTGCTTGCATAAGCTATTGCCCTCAAGATCAGAGTCTTGATTAGAATGGAGCTGGTCCTTAAGTCTTCCTATGAAAGTGCAATCTGCTGTAACAAGAATTTGCATCAAGCATCCCATGGTGCTGAAGCAGACAGCTGTCTTTGCAGAAGACTAAAAGCATTGTCTTTCTGAGCCAAGGTAAATCACTGATTAACTCATATGGCTTTAAAAAGACCACACAATTTTGCTGGAATCTTCTCAGTGATGTGAGCGAACATTGCATTGTACTCCAAAACAGTGAACAATCCAGCTATTTTCATGTTATTCCCTCAACTAAGAAAAAAAGGTGATAATTTTGGGTTGAAGTTACTTTGTTGCTGATGAAGTGCTTTTTATACAACTTTGGTAAGCGCAAACAAGAAAACTTGTCAGTGCTTATGACTGCAAACAAGAAGAATGTGGGAAAGTACTGACAGGAGAGAGCTTTCTGAGGCATGCTTTCTTCCCTGTTCTATTTCAAGGCTCCTCCAGACTTTTAGCTAGTGCCTTGTGAAACCCCTCCACCCATGCCCTGGTAGAACACCATTCCCACCCTTATCCCAACCTCAGCTCACATACAGATTGAGAAACAAGTTTCTAGGAGTGCTAATTGTTCCATTTTTATAGGGAAAACTTTAAACAAAAAGAAACCCACATGCTTTTGCTGTGAGATAATGAGGTAAAACTTATTATCCATCTCTTGTGCACACATTTTAGGTAGCAGATTTTTATTAAGGTAACACTACAGAAGCCCTTGAAAACTGCAGGATTGGCTTGGTTTAATGTAACTGCCTCTGATTCTCCTGCAGGCTTTTGCTTCAGGTTTCCTACTGAGATCTTCTAAAGGCAGTGGGAGTAATTGAATACATCTCTGGGCACATTATGAAGCCCTAGTAGATGCTCTCCTTGCTTTGGTCTGGCATGTTTCTCCAAGGTATACAGCATACATGCATATGTGGATGTGGAGGAAGAAGGGCTTTGAAGGGAACAGATGCTGCCTGCTTGTGGAAATGTAGCTGTACCTTCATGCTGCTGTTTCTCTTCCAGCACCACAACTCCCCTCCAGTTCCCGCTCTGCCTTTGAAGGCAGTTTGAAATGCAAATACATTTATGTTACCCTTTGATCTAATTTCATCTCAGTAATTTCTCATCATGTTATAAACCACTCGGAGTGAATAAACCAGTAATTAGACATTATGACTGGAGTTAGGTGTAATTAGCTATTTAGAGGGGAGCTAATAATGCTGTTAATGGAATTTCTCGTTTTGGGAAAGAGGGACAGTGTTAAAATACATCTATAAGGAACTCCAGTTAATGCATATAATTAGCACTCTACTGATTTTGTATGTGTTGTTCTGTAATTCTTTAGGTAAAAGATCCTCCATTTTACTGAGAGATTAGCCCTAACTTTAGTTTAGGGGGAACTGTTTCTCGTTAAGTTAATGATAATGTAATTCTCCTGAGCTTTGCTGCTCCCTCTGGGACTGCTGCTTGCTTCTAGAGCATTGTTTTGATTGATTATTTTCTGTTGGTTAGGAAAACGTCTGGTTATATAGCCTGGGTCCCATGGGAGGAAACATTTGTCTATTATATATGAAACCTGCCTTAGAGAATGTTTTTACATCATGTATCTTGAGCCAGCCTGGAACATACTGAACAAATGGAGGGCATCCAACTTAGCTGAAAACCCATTTTGCATAATATGACTTTCCCTGGCTGTCTTCCCCACTCTCTTTGAAGCAAATTGAAGTGTTGCCTAGTGATGGATACTGCTTCTTCTACTTGTACCTGGACAATGCTTGGACTATCACTGGTTTTCATTTTCTGTTTTGCTTCCCACTATGCTCCTAAATTTCATTTGGCAGTAAGTGATTCTCCCTATCTTAAAATTCTGTTTAAAATTTAGTCCATTTATATATCAAATGGCTGTGAGTAGATATATTTCACTCCCAAGGTGCCATAATTTAATTCAGGAAAAGATTAGTCTTTGAGGGTCACTTTTTCCATGTATGAAAGGTTAACAATAAAATAAACCCCCTTGCCTTCCAAATCATTATAAAAGTAGTTATTTCAGTTTGTTTTGAAATGCTTTCAGTAACTATTGGGAAAGGTCTTGGAACCTTTTGGTGAAAATGCTGGAAACATGTTTAGGATCTGATGTGTGTGGAGGTGAGAAGGTTAAACAAAAGCTTTATTTAAAAAGAGGTGTGGAGGTTGAGGTATAGAATCACAGGATAATTCAGATTAAGAGGGACCTCAGGAGGTCTCTGATGCAACCTCCCCCTGGAAGCTTTGTAAGTTGCATGGTCAGACCAGGTTAGTTGGAGTTTTATGTATTCTGATCTTAAAAACCTCCAAGGATGAAGACCATACCTCTTCTCTGAGCAACTTGTTCTATTGCTTGAATGTCCTGGTAATTGAAAAGCTTTTCTTTCTGTCCTGTTTGAACCTATCTTGTTTGAATTTATGTCCATTATTTCTTGTCCTACTACCATACAATACCATGAAGAGCCTGGCTGCTTCTTGATGACCTCCTTATAGGTATTGGGTGTTTGATATTGGGCCCCTTTTAAGCACAACATTCAAGTGACCAGGACTGTGATTACTACTGCTGCTGGCTTCTCCAAACAGGAAAAAAAGAAGAAAAAAGAGAAAGACCTTTCTTGAGAGGGTTAAGAGAGAACTGTGCCCACACAGGCTCATGACTCTTCTTGAACAGCAACCAAAGATTTATCAAACTCTGTAAGTTTTGTGTGAAATAATAGCTTAAAAATAGCAGCACTGGAGGAAAAGAAAATGCTGGTAGCAAGCTTGGAAAGATCAATTTTCTGTGAGAGTGTTCCCTATGATAAAGAGCTAACAAGCTTTCTGAGGGCTTGGTGATAGAAACAAATGATTCAACTGTAGGATCTTAGGGGCTGGGATCATATCTTATTTGGTTTAATGGGAGTGAGGGCTTGAACTACTGTGTTTCAAATTATAGGATTAGTAAAATCATTACTTCTTAAAGTAAATTCTGCTGGGAGTTTGACAAGGACAGTGTGAATAACTCCCTGAAAATAAAGCAAGGATCAGTTTAAGCGATGAATCTTCACTGACATGGTTTTTGGTTTTTTGACGTGCAATCTCTGCCATTAGTCTTAAGTTCTTTCAAATGCAGTTTGCAATATCCAGCTGTGGGCCTCATTGCAGGCTTTCACTGCACAGCTTCCTGAGTACAGGGATGCGGGTAAAGGGGAAGAAAATCAAAATTTCCTTCAGGCAAAACTGAAGGGGCGCATTTGTGCAATGCAGTGGTGGGAAGGTTGTGCTTTTGCTTGACTGGCACATCTCTGTCTCTCCCTCTAAGTGCCTGCTGTGATGGAGGAATCTCTGCTGACCACATTGGTTAAAAGGTAAGAGACTGAATGGGAGGGCAAAGTCCATCCTATCACCTGATCACCAACTGTGCACAAATAATCTCGGCTGTCATGGTCTAAATGGAATACAGCAGGGCTTCTGTATGGTGAGTTGTCCACCTTCCCCTGACCTCCTCCTCCATTGTGGATCTGCAGGTAGGAGCACAGCTAGTTGGGGAGTGTAATGCAGATGTCACTTTATCAGAAAGATTACTACCACAGGCTGCAATATGAATCACCAGCTCTCGTTCTTTTTTACTGTGAATCTTATGTGGCAATAATGTAAAGCACCCCAAGGAGAGAGACCTCATATATGTGAGAACTTCTTGCATCCATCCCCAGCCTGGCAGAGGCAGCTGTGCATGCCTCAGATACTCGATTCATTCTGTCTGCAGACCTTGGAATGAAAGCCAGTGTAGCTGCTTTCATTTCTCTGGAGTCTTTTTATGCATTCAGCTGCTCTGATCTTCCTGTGTCAATGGAAGAGAGTGATCGAAGGGATGTGGCACTGCTCTAGTCTCATCACGAAAACAAATGCTAATTACTTCTACATGAAGTAGAAGAACATCATGAGTCTATTTAAAATCAATCACTAAAGGCAAGGGTATGTTTTCAAGATTAGAATCAGCTGGATTGGTTGTAGAAGGTTGAGAGGTGTTTTTTGTCTTCCAGAAAATACCACTGGGCTTTAAAGTTGGGTTAATTGGGGAATATTTCTTTCTTTCCATTACACTAATGATTTATTCCACGTAACATCCCAACTAGTTTCACAGTGAAGAAGGCACTCCTGTGGCTTTCAGTGGTCTAATGGCAGAAGAAAGGGCAAAAAAGTGGCTTGTTTCTGTCCCATGTTGAAGATACGTGTTCGTCACAGGTATTGCTTAGCTTGTGAAGTCTTACCTGTAATCCAGCTCCTTCAGGCTTGACTAGTGTGTTGTTTCTTCTTGGAGTCCATGGGGAAGGAGGTATCTCCTTTCTTATCCTCTGTGTTCTGAAAACAACAGCTGTGCTGTCTTTATGGGTCATCTTTTTCTCTGCTAATTCTTCCTCAAGGTTTCATGGATGGAGAGGTACATCACAAAGCAACTAGCAAAAAGCTGGAGAGACAACTTTGTTCTGAAACTTCCTCAAGAGAATCCCTGCTCCTTACCTGGGAGTTTGAATGACAGCTATTGCTAGTCACAAGTCTGTGGTGTAAAAGAGAATTAACCAAAATCCCATGTTTCATCCCAGAAGATGACTCTGAAGTGGGAACTGTCAGATTCACCAGCTCATTGAAGCTAGGTTTTTGGGCAGGAATTCCAAAGATATCACAGGGGGACTCAGGCTTTTTGAGATTAAAAAGATGATATTTTTGGCATTAAAACAAAATTCAACTTCTAATGAGAATGTGGGGATGATACATGGCAGGGCAGGAAGTTGAGCCAGTTTTTGTAAAACTAGCATAGAGTTGAGAGTATTTTAGAACAAAGCAAAGATGGGTCCTATGCAAAAGTTATTAAATAACTCAGTCATACATAGAGATGGGATTTAGCTTGAAGTGAAAACTACATTGAACCTAAACTCATGATCTCTTTAAAACATAAGCACTGAACATTAGCCAGAAAGTCACTCAGCCTCTTCTATTTATATTTTCAAAAAATCAATTTAAATACCATCTGTTTGATTTTGCGGAGCAGTGAAGAGAAACCGGTACAGAAACATCAGTCAGTGCTTTGTACACCTTCCGAAGAGCCTATAGCTCCAAATAATATTTAGTGCCATACTCACCACCATGTAATATATATTGCTCCAGGAGAGGTGCCCAACAGCTCTTTTTCCCTCTGTCCAGGATCATGGTGTTACGAAGCTTGGCACCGACCACTGAATGAGACGTGCCTGCAGTCCCCACTGTACTGTCAAGGGAACAGTGAAGATCTGTGGCTGACCCACCCTCTTGGGAATGGCAAGTGCCATTTGTGTTCACCGGGTCACGTTTGGCCACAGGGCTGCAGCTATCTCAATGAGTGAGCACCTCAGGTGGGTGCTGGCTGCAGGAGTTACTTGTTGACAGCATGAGTGGGTGGGAAAGGCAAGTATCTCATGCATTTTGTGCTCTCCTTTTAATGCTTCCCTGGCTGGTTGTTTCACCAGCAGAACAAATTGCTCCTTCCACTGTCTCTGCTGTGTGGAGAGAGCAGCAGCTGGATAACAAGCAGTGATGCACTTGAGGGCAAGCCCAATACCCGCTCTTCAGGTGTACTCCAAATAACAAAGTTTCTACAGATTCTTGAGGGGAATAGACACAGTGAAGGTTCCACAGGTGTTCCCTTTTATTCACCCTAGATTTTCCATAGATTAACTTGTCCACATTGCTTTGTGCTTCATAGTAAATGATTATTTGTTCTCTTTGAGGTTTACTTTCAATTAGATAAAGCCTTTTATCCCCAAACTACTTTATTGCTCAAAATACATTCCCTTAAGTCCCTGGTAATTTTTTTATGTTTCCTGAACTGCTTACAGTCTTTCAGCACCTCTGTGGTAATGAATAATAATCATGATAATGATGATAATGAAACTGAGTGCTTACTACAGGATGGAAAGAGAGAGAACTGATGTGATTGAAACCCCACTCTGTAGCCCTAAATTCTTTCAATATTTTCTGTTGTTGTGTAACTGAATGTTGTATCTAATTTGCTGGGGTTTTATGCTCTTACATTTGTTTCACTGCTACAGCTTTCCCTGCATCTCTTCCATTGAGTTTTACGTTTGGTGTGGTTTCCCTGAATGATGAACTGTGATTTTTTTTCAGCCCTACTTAACCTCCTTCCTGTGTTTCCAAGCGTATCAACCATGTTTCTTTAGTGTACTCTTCTCACTGGCTTTTATTTCAATTTCCATGTTAACATAATCTGCCAACCAGTAAAACAATTTATAGCTGGTACTTGTTTCTACTGCAATAACATTTTTCATGCACCATGGTGAGGCATTTTGTTCCCTAGGGCATGATGCTGCCACCAAGTGCACCAAGGCTCCCTGCTGAGTCCATTCCCTCCAAAGCGAGCCTCGGAAGATGAAGTCTTTCTTAGAAGTTGCTCAAACTATCTCTGTCTACAGTGTTCTCTTGCTAATATCACCAGCAATGCCAGCAGGCTAAGTAAGAGTCTCTGCAAAGATTTAACGCCTCCTTCATCTGCCAGGTTTTTCTCTTTGCCTCTATGCCACCCTTTCCTTCAGTTTTAGCTTCTTTTGCTGTCATTCCATCATTGTGAAAGAAAGAGTTATTAAAACTGGAATGATGAGGTTAAGCATGTTTTGACACATCACACTAACTGCAACAGCCATTCAAGCTTTTCTTTCTAATTACCATAAATAATTAGTAGCTACCCAGGAGCAAGTTTCAGATTAATTAATTCCCACCAAAGTTGTCATCCAAAGCACTCCTTTGACCAAATGTTCAAGGTAACTCATTATAACTTGAAAGTAAGCTAAGAAAGTGTTATTAGCTACAGTGCAGTACAAATAGCAGTAAGGTTAGTAGCTTTGCTATACTTTCTTCTGCCCTTTTCGTGTGCTTTTTGGTGTTGTCCAGGAAAAGGAAAAAAATGGAAACTTTCACACTGACTAAGGCTGCATTGGATTCTATTTCTTACATTATCCCACTGAATAATTCAAAATGGTGTAGTCACATTTTCATTAAAATCTTAATATAGGAATGAAAAATAACTGAGTTCGTTTACTTTGGCCATTCAGATGGACAAACCTTAGGTTATTAACCCTCTATTAAATTATTTACACAAGCATGGACAGTGAGGAAATGAAAGTAGACCTAAGAGGTCCTTGCCATTCACCTCACTGGGACACCACTGATTTTATCAAAAGTATGATTTATTCTGCAGGCTGTACTTGTGTCATGTAGAGAACTGATCTGCTGTATTGGTGGTGCTAGCTACTATTTGCTTCTTAAGTCATCAAAGCAATTTAGTGATAAAGCACTAAATTTACTATTCCCAAATAGAGTTGTTCTTTCAATTCACTCTCTCCCCAGGTTCTTTTCCTACTTTGCAATACAATGATTTTCTTTTTTCCAAGATACAGTTGTTGGGGTTTTTTTACAAGGATGCTAGTGGTTTTTTTACAAGGATTCTAGGTTTTCTTCTTGAAGTCTTGAAACATCAATTAATTGTGGGTAGTCTTAAATAAGAACCCAGCACAGTGATAGCAGTTATTGAATATTTGCTTAGGAATAGTTAGATCAACATGGCAGCTTTTGAACTTTCCATGTCTTTCAAGCTGCACTGGCAATAAATGATTGAAAACTTTTCTCCCCATGCTTTTATTTTAGGTGTTCAACATTCACCCTGTCTGTCAAACAATATGGATGAGCGCAGTTCCAAAGCCTCTGTGAGGATTACATCACTGCAAATGATGAGGCTCTGGGGAGACTGTCTGCCCTTATCCCCTAAAATCTGATGTGGGAGGATTTCCGTAATCTCTCTGAAATCCTGTGTTTCCAGAACTCTTCACAGAACTCTGTAAACCCTTTCCTTGTCAAGAGCTGTGCAGGGAGGCAGTCACGTTGCTCCACTGCAATCTGGCTTGATGCTGTTAATAGTTTCTCTACGATTCCTTGCATCACCATGCATTTTTTAGAATTCTTTAAAAAGCCAGAGTGATCACAGGAAGTAAATACGCAGAAAATCTACTTTGAAGAGGCTGGAGTCTTGTTTTCAGGTTATGCTTTTATTTGGAAATGGCACTAGACATTTTGTTCTAAGAATACAGGAAGAAAAAAGGATATAAGCAGAGGTAAAATCTTTTAATAGATCAGACGATGAAGTTGGAAAATTGAGTCTTATGTACCCAGCAACCTGTCTGGAGAAGAGATGTTAAGAACTTGTATAGCTAGATATTGTTCTCATTTGTCCAATGAAATCAGCTGGTCTAATATAGCTACTTGCAAACTCTGCCCTTTGTTTAAAGGAGAATTGAATAGCTTATTATTCAGCTGAATATCTGCATTTCCTTTGGGATGATCAAGGCTTTATGTAAAAAACTAATTATTATGTTAATCACTATTCAAATGGCAAGGAGTAAACTACAGAGCTCCGATTGCAAGGTAACAATGGGAAGATACCAATCATTAGATTTGGTTCTGAAATACATGAATTTTCATGGTTTGTTGAAAGCAAACCTTCCCTCCTTTGTTTTCCACAGAGCATGTTATTT